>BQNB010012596.1:0-78858 GCA_026074375.1 Tanacetum coccineum
CTCAACACTTTCCCAACACTTGGATGCCCACCAAAGCAGATTGCATGCAGAAATAATTAATAGTAATAAAACAACAATATACATCACATGATATGCAACATTTACACACAATAAGATGAGACTCCAAATAGTAGTTGATCACGTAACAATATATCGTACGTTATTGAGTAAATTATTTAATATGGTTTGCTTAAAAATAAAATTCGTAACATAACTTTGACCAAAACAGTGGACTATTACCAGTAGTTCCATTAAATGGCTTGCTGTCCATTTTTTTACTTAAGTACATGCACCAAGTTAAGTGAAAGATGTGTATACTAAAAGTAGACCAATTTAAGCTTAGCCTATTAATCAGTCACAAAAGTATCATTAATCTTTATTTGCTTATTTACTTCCAAGTGGGCAGCTTTATGTTAATTCTTCCTAGTTAATTGGTCACATGGACATGAAGGGAAAAACTAAAATGTAAAATCAACAAATTAGCACATTAGTACCACTGCAATGCAGCCTGAAGGGAATTCACAACACCATATATCCTAAACTAATCTCACATACACGTTACATATAAGTAGCAAGCACATAATGACACAAACATCAAAATACCATTAATTTAATTCGTACGACAACATTCATTAAGTTATGAACTGATTGATTTGAGCCCATTTCATCTCAAACAGGTAGAATGACCAAAGATCTAAGCCGTTTCAACATGTGTCCCAAAATTACCCATTTCGACCCAAATTCATTTAAACATGTTCCCTAACCCGTCCATCATTTTAACTCTATAATATTAGCCGTAACCTTACTTTTTTTGAATTCTAGTAAGTTTTTTTATTTAAGCCACTTTATCTTATGCTTTCTGCATGACTAAGCGGATGTCGTCCTCATGGAGTGACAACTATATATCACATAGAACATCATGGCATAACAGTAGAAGTGTAAAATATTCAAAAAAGGGGAAAAAAGATCGACCCGAATACGCTTCAGCTGACCCGGTATTCTCACCTGCCATAATATGATCAAAAATAATCATCATTTAATATATATGCAGATTGAATTTGACCATAGTATTGGCTATTAATTTAAAAGGGTAATAAAAAATATATGTACCTTAAAAGCAGTTGCATAGTTGAATCTTTTGTTCGCTCTAACATTGCAGTACTAAAATCACGCTTACCTCCCCTGCTATATAAAATTAGATAATACTCACAGTCAATCATCCACACATATGCAATATATAATAAGAAAACATATTAGCATAAGATTGTCAAAGTTACGTACGGGTCAGATGGTTCAGCATGATCACCTATCGTATTCTGAGAATTATAGGTTTGAGGAATTTGTCGTTTCGTATACATATAGTGATGAAGCTTTCTTGTTACCAAAGAAAGGTCGGTTATTAGATAACCGTTTCCCATCTAATTAGAGCGGATAAAAGAGGCACAAATTGATTAGTAATCGAGAAAAGCGAGCATATCCGCATTGGCTGCATACTTAGAAGTTTGCCTTGCCAAGACACGGATGTTCACTGCTTTAGCTGAACGAATTCAAATTCACCATAGCCTGCTATAGTCAACCATTCAGTTCATAGCAAAACAACGTCTCATGCGATAATAATACCCATATTCGAACAACACATTCATAAACTGCACAACAACAGTCATCTCATCTCAAAACCGCCATCAACAACGTATGTTGGGTCGTTGCAGTTTTGACAAAAAATGGCGTCAGCAAACTAACTAAATATATACAATTAGCGGGAAGGTAGAACCAATATCACTAATGTGAAAAGCGCAAATCAAAATGTAAGGAGAAAGAAAATTTAAGTTGTTACGGTAAAGATGATACATCCGCAATGAGGCTCAGATAGGTTGAGAACAAAAAAGAGGATACATCCGCCATGGCTGAAAACCTAATGGTTTACCTTGCCAAGACGCGAAAGATCATAACCTTAACGAACCTTTTGAAATTCATCACAACCTCTTAATCAATATTAACATCATTGTAAGAACCGAAGAAAGCAAATATATATAATCAATAGGAACACCGATCATTTGAAGTTCAGTCATGTGAGAGGACGGGTCCAACCTGGTAAAAATAACCCCAGCATAACCTGGTATATATAATATTTAAAAGCTAAAGTGCGGGTTTAATAATTAAAAATGCCAAATGTTCCCACTGCTGTGCATTCGATATGAGAATAACGTTTGTGCCCACTGTGAAAAGAAAAGCAGAAAGTTTAGATGTTATATACCATTTCAAATGACGAAGAACCTAAGATGAGAAGTTAACAAAAACCTCAGAAGATGGAACCAATCTCCCTAATGTGAAAAGCGTAGCTCAAAATGTAAAAAGAAAGCAAATTAAAGCTATTACCGTAAAGAGGATACATTTGCCATGGCTGCAAACCTAATGGTCCACCTCGCCAAGACACGAACGATCACAACCTTAATGAACCTCTTTAAATTCATCACAACCTCTTAATCAATATTATGGAAAACTAGAAGGGGGGTTGAATAGTTTACCGCTTTTTAAATTAATGTTATGTTTATTTATAAAAACTTAGATTCGACTTTATGTGATCTCAATATGTGCACAATAATGAATCCACATACAAGAAAGTAATAAATGAGACGTAAAATATGAAAGTACGAAGAATAAGATTTTATAAAGATAAAAAACACACATAAGGATTTATAGTGGTTCGAAACGAAGCACCTCTTCTGCCCACTCTCGCACTCTCTAACGAAACACCTCTTCGCCCTACTCCACTCCTCGAGCACCAAACTCGAGAGTTCTCTTCACTATGTCAATAAACTCCCTTTAGGCGGAGAAACCCGCACACGACTTTGCTTACACCAATTTCTGACACTAAGCGAAATGTCGAGTTCTAATCCTAGCTAGAATCAATCTATCACGACTAACCACACTACTTCACAACAACTCACAACTTTGCTTCACTTCACGACTTGTCTTCGCTTCACTACTCATCTTTACTTCACAACTTCTCTTCTCTTCACAACCAAGACACTACTACAATCACACCAATCTAACTATACTTACAATAATCGCCACAATCTACTTAATATACACAATTACAATACACACCTTCATAATATACACAAATGATTTACAAGATCTAACACAACTTCACAATAATACCAACTAAACTATAACACTTCTTGACTTGATAATAAAAAGTATTATTCTCTTGCACTTTAGAAATTAAGCTTGGATCACTTAGAAACAAAGCTATATGATTAAATGATCAAAGGAAAGAAGGGAGAGTATAAACTGATTTAAAACAGAAAGAAAGTGTGTGCAAAAGGTGAGAAAAACAGTGAGGAATAGTTCAGTATTTATAGGCAAGCTGAGCTTGATTTTTGCCTGGGTGGTCCCCTTAAATAGGGCCCGGTCCCCTTAATAATTAGGGGGTCGCCCTTTATAATTAAGGGGGCCGCCCAGCCCAAACGCTCTTTTTTGTCTTTTCTGATGGAGGTGTTTTCTGAAACATTTCTAGCCGTCTTTAGGTAGAAAATTTGAATTCAAAATATTTATTTGAATAAAATATTTCTTTTAAATCTAAAAATATTTTGTAAAAGATATAAAAATGTTTGTGACATTTTTATAAAAAATGTCAGGTTAAGTAAAAATTTCTTTGATCATGAAAAGCATTAAGCATATGTTTATTCATACCTTTAAGTGATTACATTTTCAAATTAAAAATTTACTACTAATTACTTGTTTACAAATAATTTTTCATTAATCGTTTTTATATTTTGTGATTATCAAAACGTAGAGAGATCGAAAAATATTAATAACGTTTTTAGGCATAATTTCTATCAACAATCTCCCCCTTTTTGATGATTACAAAATCTAAACTCATTAAATATAAAATTGTTTTTAAACAAGTATTTAGTGAGTTTTATTTCCATTTCTCTCTCTTTTTGTAGAATCAAAAAGGCTTCGTTGATGAATATGTGAATAGTCGACGGGATGAACGTTCCCCCTTGATGTGTACTCCCCCTCGTTCGAGTGCACCAAAGAATCGAGCTATTGATAACTTTGCTACAAAACAAGTTAGAAGAACAAGACAACCATTTCTAACATGTAGCAAATAGGAAAAATATTTAAACAAGTGTCAAGTTATTTGTGTAAACTAACAATCACAAATATATATCAACTAGGCTTAACTTTTATGGATATGAAAAATTCAACCAACCAAAAGGAAAACAAGTGCATAAAAATATGAGACTAATGAGCATTCATTAAACATAAAAATTGTGTATAAAACACGTTCATGCATACATCAAATAGAAGTAATATGCTTAAAGCATATTAGTACAACATACATTAAACTACAAAGGTCCTATGATTCCTAGAATTCCATAGGACTTGCTTGCAAAATGTTTGGTTGACAATTATTTGAAAATGGCTAAACATGGTTATGTTAATTTGGTGAAAGTGAAATGGTGGTGGTAGTGAATTTGGCGGTGGAGGTTGTGAAAGCTTGTATTCAATGTGAGAAAACATGCCTTGGAGATTTCATACACTTAACCGAAAGATAAGAGTATCGGGTTTGTGAATGCAACACAAAACATGAGTCCTCATTGCCTCAAGAAGGTACCAAGAATGGGAATGACCAAAGAGAGTGAAGTGTGTCACACCCCGCCTAGGCGAAAACACGAGGCGTAACTAGAGTGGATATCATCACAACATAATGGCGTCTAATAGAGAGAACTAAAATATAATAACTAAGCCAAACATAGACACAAGTGTCATGAAAATATCCAAAAACATCATGATAAAACGAAATGAGTCTTATATTGATGAAAAGGGGGTTCTCACCAATATCAAGACATGCAACATCCAAAACAATCTAAACAAATCAATCCAAAACAACATAACATGAAACTAGGAGATTGAACTCCGCATGCAGCCTAGGTTCTCTCTAGCCACTTCTCCTAGTCTCAACCTCTTGATGCTCACCTGAAAATGATGCTTAAAAACGTCAACACAAAGGTTGGTGAGAGTCATAGGTTTACGACACGAAATCTAATCTTTAAGATAAATTACTGTGATTAATCAAACATGGCAGGACAGTTAAGCTAGCTACTATACAAGCTAACATGCAATCATACCAATCAACCATCATTGGGACAGAACGTGTCCACGATCCACATCCTACAGTCATGGGTAACTCCGTTACCCTTCGATCGGAACACACAGAAATAAGTAGAAGCACTACCCTCCAATTGGAACACACATAAATATAATGGGTAGCATCACTACCCTCTAATTGGAACATACAGAAACTTCACCACATGCAGTACATAACATATAATAACCACTTAAATGCCCATCTCACAGTAACTTAAAAACATAACCACAATACTTGCATAAAACTTTTACACTAAGGCACAAATAAGCTCTAATAAGCTTAAGACAGACAAATAAGCTAATCTAAATCTAAATAAGCAAATTAAGCATGCAATTAAGCTAAATTAAACAAGAGAAACACAACAGTACTAACAACAGTACTAACAGTATTAACTACCAGTACTAACTTAGAGTTAGTACTGCTAGGCTTAAGTTAGTACTGTTAGCTAAAGGTTAGTACTGCTAGCCTTAACAAAACACAATTAAACAAGAAATAAGCAAATAAGCTAAAACAGAAGGTTAACTACCCAAAATAAGCACTTAAGCATAAGAATAAGCAACCAGAATAGACTATAATGATAAATAAGCTAGAAAACTAAAACTGATAAACTCTTAAAGTTATTTTGAAAAGACAAATAAGTTCTACTGAAAACAGTACACTAAAATAAGCTTAATCTACTCTAAAAAGCTAAAGAAATCTTAAACAAGCTGAAATAATAAGCTGATAAGCTAAAATGACCTGTCAGTACTAACAGTTTTAACTGACAGTACTAACTTGGAGTTAGTACTGCTAGTGTTAGTTAGTACTGCTACCTTTGAAATCCAAGAAAATGAACTAGCAGTACTAACTTGGAGTTAGTACTGGTAGTGTTAAGTTAATGCTGTTCCAAAAGTTAACTAGCAGAACTAACTTAAGGTTAGTACTGTTAGTTGAAAATACCCCTTCAAAATCATTTTTCTCTCAAATTAATTAAAAACAGATTATCTATCAACAAAATAAGACACTTATAAGCAATTTTAATTAAGAATAAGCACTTAAATAGGCTGATTTGGCCTAGCAGTGTTAACTTATAACAAGCAGTTCTGCTGAAAGTAAGAATAATAAGAAAAAGAGAGATAGACTTACAAAACCCTTGCTCTAAACAGGGTCAAACAATGAATCTACAAGCTCTAGCTTGTATAAAACAAGCTAGTGAGAGTCCATAAGCCCATCCAGCACTGGCTTATCATCCATAACATAAGCTGAGGTATATTTGAGAGTGATTGGTGTGATAATTTCTTAACTACTTAACCTTTTAAGTTTACTTAGTTAAAACAGTTTCTAAACAAGCTGTATTGAGAGCTTTTGAACACGAAACAACTCAATTAAGAAACTTAACACTTGGGATTATAAAGTGACTTTAAAAACTCAAACTTGCATTAATCTTGAAAATGTTACAAAGCTGAAAGTAAAAAGCTGTAAATGACTTTGAAATTTAAACTTAAGATTAAAAATTAATTAGTTACTAAAAAACTAAAAACTAGATTACTAACTAGATGCCTCAAAGGCTTACAAAAAAGCTCTAATTTCTATAGTGAAGTCTTGGGACTTGCAGATGTGCTACTTTGGAGAGATAAAACCAAGTGTGATTAGTTGGTGTGAGTGAATTCTTGAGGCAAATCCCAGCCTTTGGATTTCTTTTGAGCTTATTTGGAGACAATCTCAGCCATCGAAATGCTTTGGGAATGAAGAGGGATTGCCAACATGGACTTTATAAAGCTGGGGGAAAAAGTAGGTGGATGAAATGATTGGTAGGATGTTGGTGTTTTTGTAGGAGAAAGTATGGGTGCAAAACAAGATGCGGGCTGGTTTTGGTATTGGCGGGAGAAAAGTTTATACAAGTTGGGTTGTGACAGAGAGAGGTTGAAGATGATTAAGGGAATGTTTGGTTTGTGTACAAGAAAGGCCCCTCCACATATTACTTCTTTTCATTCTCTTTTTCCCCTTTCTTTCTTTTATAAATGGAAGTTTCCCAATTTGGCATAATCAGCCCCTGTTTTTGTTTCCTTAATTATATAACTTAGGGGTTTGGCATTTTTGACCCCTCAAGTTATATTTTTCTTTGCTTTTTCTTCTCGGAGTTTGACTTGATTTTGATTGGGCTTCGCTTTCACACACTTTTCCATCCCGTGTCCTGTTTTGTCTCTTTTTGCTTGGCTTTTCGTCTTTTTGTTGATATCCACTTTCTGCACAATACAAATGCAAAACAAACATATATTTGGCAGTTTTTATCTGTTTTTGGTCATTTAAGCTCGTTTTTAGAGGTAAAAGGTATGTGTAATTAAGCACATACCAAAATCCCCCAAACTAAGATGTTGCGTGTCCCACGCAATGCTATGAAGTAAGCACTCGAGAAAACTAAGAATCTCGATCCCCCTCGACTAATTACTTCGAAAAGTAGCAAAGCGTTCGCCAAAGGAAACTAAAGAATCAATAGCCTTGACAAGTCCCGTTTTCACCATTTTTTATATGTACACTAACTATCCCTAATATTTTTGGATTTTCCTTTCTTTTTCTTTTCTTAACTATCTGTTTGACTTCCTTTATTTTATCAACATTGGGATCATAGAATGAGAAGCGTCCATAGAATAATCTAAGGATGTCCTGACGGATAAATTCATCGTCCCCGATTTTTCACTAGATCCAAACCAAGCAATTAAACAAGATCATTGTCGATATAAGTTAAGATGTTAAGCCCTCATACTTATGACTTGTGAACTTTTTACTCCCAACATGGATATATGATTTGAATGTGTGTGCTCGTTTTAACTCAACCATAGATCAACTTATTTTCATAGTCATAATTCAAGATGAATCACGACTCAAAGCAACAACTTATTAGGACTTCGTAACTTGATTTCGAGATTTTAAACTTTTAGAACTTTTTGCAATATTTTCAACATCATAATCATAAGTTCTTAAAGCTAGGAATGCGTTGCTTAGTTTGAACCCCTACCTCGTGGTTAACGGAGTAGGATATCACAACCAACGACCGGTGTTCTTAGTTTGAAAACCCACCCCGTTGCTAGCGTAGTGGGAAATCACATCAACACCTTCTTCCTAATATGGCTAAGGATCGGTGTCTTAGTTTGAACCCTCACCTAGACCTTTCTTCCAAGTGAGATATCACAACACACCAAATCCCTAGAAGTAAAGACGTCTTAGTTTGAACCCCCACCTCGTGGTTAGCGGAGTGGGATATCACGACACATCTTTTACTAGCTCCATATGATCAAATGTATGCTTCATTGGCATAATTACAATATTCGTGCATTTTTGCATTCATACTTCATTCATGCTTCTTTGGCATTTTATCTTTCAAAACCTTGCTTTTAAAGAATCAAGTTACAAATTTGAAGCTTTTTCTGAAAACATCGATTGACTTAGTTGAACAAGCACGTATGATTAGGTGGATTAGAAGCTTATGGGAGAAAAAGAACACAAGTTATTCATATAAGTTTTGAGACGAATCTTGCTTAACACATAAACTTATATTTAACTCTATCATTTCTTGTTCTTCACCTTTTTAAAATTCAAAGCAATAGAATTCGTGAAAGCTCGGCCTGAAGGAACTAGCTAGGGCTCAATACGCCCGATCGAGTCAAAAATTATTCTCATTCTACCCAAAAGAAAAGTCAAAACTGTGACAAAACACTTATTTTATTTTTGAAAATTTTTTAAATTTTTTCATTTTTTTGGTATTTTTGCAAAAATTTTGGTGAAAATACGGGATTACGTGGTAACAATGCTGCAGGCAACAATCAAATCGAAGATACCCCCCCAAACTAGTACTAAACATCGTCCTCGATGTTTTGAAGGGTACTACGTTATCCTAAGGCCGTTTATGAAGTATGCCAAATGATAAAACGTTAGTCGATTAGATTAGGATATCGGGATTCCCAAAATGAAGCTGAGGATTTGAAGCTCGAGTGATCGAATAGACAAAACCGAGAACACGAGAGCCTTCACAATCCGGGCAATCCTGGACAATAAACAACAACAACACGAAACACGGGTGATAGAAAAGACAAGCTATCTCACACAACAAACAACACTTATTCATACAATTACAACTACGGATAAGCATGGGTTGCCTCCCACGAAGCGCTTGTTTAAGGTCGCTATGCTTGACCCGTCACCTGAATTTATTGGACATTAGGGAATGTTTGGAGATCCGGGACTACCAATTGTGGTACGTCCCCTCCAAAGTAGTGCTTAACACGATGACCATTCACTTTGAAATTCGGCCCGTTGGCTTGAGATAGCTCAACAGTGCCGTAAGGAAAGACTTGAGTGATGGTGAATGGTCCACTCCAACGGGATTTTAGTTTGCCCGAGAAAATCTTCAATCTTGAATTAAAGAGGAGGACTCGATCACCGACGTTGAAAACGCGATTTTTGATCTTGGAGTCATGGATTCTCTTTGTTTTTTCCTTATAGATCAATGAGTTCTCATAGGCATGATCACGAAGTTCGTTAAGTTCATTGAGTTGAACTTTCCGGTGATCACCCGCAGTAGAAAGATCAAAGTTTGCTTGTTTCAAGGCCCAATAGGCTTTGTGCTCAAGCTCGATCGGAAGATGGCATGCCTTTCCATACACAAGCTTGTAAGGAGTACACCCGATGGGCGTTTTGTAAGCTGTGCGGAAGGCCCATAGTGCATCATCTAGTTTGTCCGACCAGGAAGCACGGTTTTCACCTATGGTCCTTTCAAGGATACGTTTCAAACCACGATTTGACACCTCGACTTGCCCACTTGTTTGTGGATGATACGCGGTGGAGAGACGGTGAGTGACTCCATATTTCTGCATGACCTTTGCAAATTGGTCATTGTAGAAATGAGTTCCGCGATCACTTATGATAGCTCGAGGGGCACCAAATCTGGCGAAGAGAGATTTTAGGAATTTGCAAACGACTCTGGCATCATTGGTGGGGAGCGCTTTCGCTTCAACCCATTTTGACAAGTAGTCAACTGCCACGAGAATATATTTGTTCCCTCGTGAAGACGGGAACGGGCCCATAAAGTCAATGCCCCAAACGTCAAAGATTTCACAAACTTGGATGGAGTTTTGAGGCATCTCATCCCGTTGCGAAGTTTTTCCTTGTCGTTGGCACGAGTCACAGTTTTTGACAAACTCGTGGGCATCCTTGTAAATGGTGGGCCAAAAGAAGCCGGAATCAAAGATCTTTTTGGCGGTTAGGTTTGCACCATGATGTCCCCCGGTGGGTCCATTGTGGCAAGCCTCGAGAATGTCGAGAGCTTCCTTGCCGTGCACACATCGCCTGATCACTTGATCCGCACAAATTTTAAACAAGAAGGGGTCATCCCAAAAATAATGTTTCACGTCCTTGAAGAACTTATTTTTCTGTTGGGTTGACATGCCCTTCACAACGAAGTTACCCGCGTGGTAATTTGCAAAGTCGGCAAACCACGGGGTACTAGAATCACCACGAAAAGTCACCATACTTAACGTCTCGAGAGGAAATGTTTCATTAATCTCTTTAGGGTCGAGAACGTTTTCATACGGGTTTTCTAATCGGGACAGATGATCGGCTGCGAGGTTCTCGGCTCCTTTTGTGTCAAGAACTTTAAAGTCAAATTCTTGGAGGAGGAGAACCCATCGGAGCAATCTCGCTTTAGCATCCTTTTTGGCAAAGAGATACTTGAGAGCGGAATGGTCCGTATGCACTATGCTTTTGTTCATGATAAGATAAGACCGGAATTTTTCGAATGCATACACCACGGCTAACATTTCCTTTTCCGTCGTGGTGTAATTAGATTCAGCCTCGGTCATCGTCTTGCTAGCATAATGGATAGGCCGAAAGTGTTTTTCATGACGTTGCCCCAAAACTGCCCCTATGGCGTAATCACTTGCATCGCACATAAGTTCGAATGGTAGATTCCAGTTTGGGGCAATCAAGATCGGAGCTTCCGTAAGTTTATTCTTTAACGTTTGGAAGGCTTGGATGCATTAGAGAAGATGAATGGAGTATTCTTCTCGAGAAGATGAGTCATTGGTCGGGATATTTTGGAAAAATCCTTTATGAATCTCCGGTAAAAACCGGCATGACCAAGAAAACTCCTAACTCCTTTGACAGTGGTGGGATGAGGTAATTTGGCAATGACATCTATTTTGGCTTTGTCAACCTCAATCCCATTTTTAGAAATTTTATGGCCGAGGACAATGCCCTCTTTGACCATAAAATGGCTCTTCTCCCAGTTAAGACACAAATTGGTGTCTTCACATCTTTGCAACATTTTCTCAAGACGGGAGAGGCAATTTTCAAAGGAATTCCCAAAGACCGAGAAGTCATCCATGAAGACTTCCATTGTCTTTTCAACCATGTCGTGAAAGATGGCCAACATACACCTTTGGAACGTGCCCGGTGCATTGCATAAGCCGAAAGGCATGCGACGGTAGGCAAACGTTCCGTAGGGACAAGTAAATGTGGTCTTTTCTTGATCACGAGGGTCAATGGGAATTTGGAAATACCCGGAGAATCCATCAAGGAAACAATAGTACTCGTTTCCCGCTAATCTCTCGAGCATTTGATCCATAAACGGGAGTGGAAAGTGGTCTTTACGGGTGGCTTCATTTAACTTGCGGTAGTCAATGCATACCCGCCACCCGGTAACCAATCGAGTTGGGATCAACTCATTTTCTTCATTTTGAACAACGGTAAATCCACCCTTTTTGGGCACACAATGTATCGGGCTGACCCATGGACTATCGGAGATTGGGTAAATCAATCCTGCGTCAAGAAGTTTTTCAACTTCATTCTTGATGACATCGTGGATTTTTGGATTAACCCTTCTCTGATGCTGAACTGCAGGTTTATAGTCCTCTTCCATTAGAATTTTGTGGGTACAAAATTCCGGGTTAATACCCTGAATGTCGGATAATTTCCAAGCGATGGCTCGCTTGTGGGACTTAAGAACCTTGATCAGATCGGCTTTCTCCCCCAAACTTAATTCTTTAGCAATGATGACTGGTAACTTGTTGTCATCTTCCAAGAATGCGTATTCAAGATGGGGAGGTAAGTCTTTGAGTTCAACCTCTGGCGGTTCATCAATCGAAGATTTAACAGTTTTGGCTTCACAAAGTTTGATTTCTTCTTGGGTTTCTGGTGAACAATCTCCTTGATTTGGAATAGGAGTCGGTGGTTCATTGTTCAAGAATGCTTCTAGGATGAGAATGTCCCCGTCGGGATCATAATAAGTCGGATCAACTTCCGGTGAAGTTGTATCATCATCTAGAGCAAGAAAAGCATTTGCTTCCTCGAACAGTAGAAAGTCACTTTCTCCAAATGGAGTTAAGGTCGGAGATGAATTAGCAACAATAGGATCAAAGCACGGAGAAGGATTTCCGTATGCTACCGAATCAGAAAAACCTAAGACCTCTTGCGAGTATTCTTCACTAGCCATATCAATGACGTCAATCCGGTTTGCCGTCATATGATTGAAATTTGCCGTGTACCTCGAAGTTTGATCTAGGTTGAAAGTTATGGCCTCTTTGCCAACACGAAGGGTAATTTCACCCTCGTACACATCGATTAATGCACGACTAGTTTTCAGAAAACACCTCCCGAGAATTAGAGGTACTCGGGGGTCTGGCTCAAATTCAACAACCACAAAATCGGCTGGAAATTGGAACTTTCCCACCAACACACGGACGTCTTTGGCGATACCGATTGGTGTAGTGATTGAACGGTCCGCTAGCTCTAGCGTCATGCATGTTGGGGTAAGCTCGGAAAGAGAGAGATCCTTCCACACGGAATACGGCATAAGATTGATGCTTGCACCGAGATCGGCCAAGGCATTGCATGTGTTAATGCCAGAAAATTCACATGGGATAAGGAATCTGCCGGGGTCTCCAAGTTTTTTAGGCAACTTGTTAAGGATGACCGCCGAGCAAGTTTCGTTCAATTTTGCCATTTCACTCAATTTCTCTTTGTTTCCGATTAGGGTTTTTAAAGTTGAGGCGAATTTAGGCATAAGAGTCAAAGCATCCAAAAAGCTAATTTCGAAATTCATATCTTTGAAGATTTCATAGAATTTCTCAATTTGTTCGTTAGCTTTTTCCTTGCGTCTTTCATCATTTCTTCTTGATGGAAATGGAATTGATGCTTTAGGAATTGGAGCATCAACAGGAGAAACATTTGGCTCAGGATTTGGATTACGAGACTGACGAGACTGATTTTGAACAACAGGAGTTGGACGTTCTCTTCGGTGCTGTTCCGTTATTTAGCAGTCGCCTCGTGTCCTTTGTCACCAACGGGTCATGATAAACTGTTTTGGTCCTTAGGATGTGTGACACTCTACGTTGGAATTTTTCGGTAGTGATAACCGTTAAAATCCGATCCTTGGTTGGTAACAGGTGTTACCAGGAAATTTCCAGACCGGAAGTAGAAGGCCTGTATAGCAGTAACAAATTTGAAAGCATGTCATCAAATTTGCCATTTGGGATTGCAGGTGTTTGACCTTGGTTTTGCATGATTCAAACCCCATCAAGTGTGCATCATTGGCTGTGACATATCTTTCAAAATCTGTTTTTGACACCCGTGTGTCTGAGGAAGCAGGGTCCTTGATGAGCTACTGGTTGATTGAACCGGAGTTCGATAAATCTGACCTTGGTTAAAATGTTTCCTCGGTTTTGATTTGAAGTTATTTCCTCGATTGAAATTGATTTGACTATTTTGCATAGGTAATCTGAAAGGGAGGAAAACCAGGAGGTCGAATTTGATTGAGACCATCGGAAAAAGGTCGATAACCCGAATTAGCTTAGGTTGAAATGTTCCGCAGTCGGCCTGGGACCAAACTCTTGGATATTGTCATGGTAAAATGTTGCTATTAGTGGCTGGACATTTGGATAAGAATGACCTCCCCCAACCAGTTACACAACTTTGAATTCAAACCGCGTTTTACGGGGTGAAGGCCGGGGTTTGGGTTCGTTCTTACAAGAATTAATTGCCCGAACCATGTCTTTAGAGTTCAGCAAACATCAGATGAGTCTGCTTGCTTGGGGGTGGAAGTAGCTGTACCATTTTGCTACATAGCTTTGTTTTCTTATTGACGTACCTTAGACTTTGCTCTCGAATGATTTTTAAAACTCTCGAGGCATTTTGTCTAAGAAGTTTTACCAACCAGCCAGCAGAGTTTTCAATGAATTCTTGGATCAATTGAGTTTTTAGAGGGGCATTATAGAATGTAATCGAGTTGACAATTCCTGGAAACCCATGATGAGGGGCATACCCTTAAAATATCATTGAAACGATCCCCAAGCCTCAATTAAACTTTTCATCAAATTTTTGCAGTAAATCCGTGATTTCATTTCTGAGATTTTGTCGTTTTAGAGGAGGGAAAATTTTGGTTAATAAATTTCATAACAAGATCATCCCATGTACAATCGAACGAGTTGTTCTTTTTCCAGCATATCCGGGCTGCCCCTTCCGAGAGAAAATGGGAAAAGCATAAGTTATAACCGACGTATTTGGTACTTCGGAATCTTCAACGTAGAAGTTTATCTTGTTGAAATAACGATGTGAGGCATGTGGTCTTCTTTGTAATCGTTTCAAAAATTGCCTTGTTTTGGACAAGATTCAGAGACCATGCCTTGATTTCAAAATTATACGCGGTGGATTTCCCGTGAATAACGATCGCATCCACGTAACCGCTCGGTGGGTGCTTCGAGCAGTTGCCGCCATAGTTTCGATTATCAGCCATCGTAACTATGGAGATTATCAGGTTTTTCTCAAGATTGGATGATATCCACAAAGGCTGACGACAGAAGGTTTCAAGTAACTGAAATACGGGCTTGAGACCGAGTGCGCATGCACAAAAATAGAAATCTAAAAAAGAAAATTTACACAAATTTTTTTTTTTTTTTTTTTTTTTAATGATTTATTCACAATTGATTTTAAAAAAACGACAATGAGATAAACAAACTTAAACCAAATAATACTACTTACTTC
Source organism: Tanacetum coccineum (assembly GCA_026074375.1). Classification (NCBI taxonomy): domain Eukaryota; kingdom Viridiplantae; phylum Streptophyta; class Magnoliopsida; order Asterales; family Asteraceae; genus Tanacetum; species Tanacetum coccineum. Next base: position 15,173 of record BQNB010012596.1, read on the forward strand.
ACGGTAGCTCCACAAAAAGATAAACGCACAGGTGAGCGGTAAAGAGTATGAATAGCGCGAAGCTGTATTTCTCCTTTTGGTCGTAGTTCCTAGTAACAACCCTCCCTTATACCCACTTTTTAGCTTGTTTAAAAACTTTCAGGTGAGCCAGTACGTTGTAAAGACACAAATGGCAAGTTTAAAATCTTTTGTTCGAGTTGGAACCAATAATTCACCAAGTTATTTATGATAATACCTCATTTGAGAATATTATATTTTGGTATTTTTACCAATTTTGATTTAATATTCAATTTTATGGAAAATGTTTTATATTTTTGTTTTTTCTATTGTTTATAGATGATAATTATACTAATAAAAGAAATTGAAAAATATTTTTGTACTTTTTATATTTTGTAAAGAAAATATTCTCCAGATTATTAAAACACAAAGTTCAATACGTAGCGATAAAAAAAAAATTCCCCTCTCACAGCTCTCCCGGCAACGGCCCAAATTTGATTCGCCGAAAACTTACTCATAAAACCATATATATATATATATATATATATATATATATATATATATATATATATATATATAAATATAAATATATATATAAAATAAATTAAACACAAGAATGAGAATCCGCGAAACCAGTAAACCGAATGTAGTATAGAGAAACTCCGGGTCGTTATGTCCCAACGAGGCTAGAGATGGAAAATCGAGTCACGAATGATGATTTGTGTTTGAATGTCACAAGGAATGATTGGGCACAGAAACTGATAAAAATAAGCAAAAGCACATAAAAATAGCAAAGAACATAAGCTGGAAATTGAATCAAAGCTAGCAAAGGCAAAACACTAAAAACTTTTACAACTAAGCATCAATAAGCTCTAACAAGCTTAAGACAGAACAATTAAGAAGCAAATCAAAAACTAAATAAGCAAATTAAGCATTGCAATCGCTAAATTAAACAAGAGAAACACAACATTACTACAACATTACTAACATATTAAACTCCATTACTAACTTTAAGTTTAAAACTGCTAGGGCTTAAGTTTAATACTGTCAAGGCTTAATTAATACTGCTAGGCTAAGTACAAAAAAATGAACTAGCAGTACAACTTAGAGTTAGTACTATTAGTGTAAAGTTTAATGTTGTTCCAAAATGATAACTAGCAGAACTAACTATAAGGTTTAGTAACTGTTAGTTGAAAATACCCCTTCAAAATCAACTTTTCTCTCTCGTGTTAATTAAAAACAGATTATCCTATCAACAAAATAAACACTTATAAGCAATTAAAATTAAGAATAAAAGCACTTAATAGGCTTGATTTGGCCTAGCAGTGTTAACTTATAACAACAGTTCTTGTCTGAAAGTAATAATATATCAGAAAAAGAGAGATAGACTTTTACAAAAGTCCTGCCTCTAAACAATGGTCAAACAATGAAAATCTACAAGCTCAAGCTTTGCATAAAGCAAGCTAGTGATAGTCCCATAAGCCCATCCAGAACTGGCTTATCAATCCATACCATAACTTAATCTAGGTATAATTTGAGAGGATTGGTGTGATAATTTCTTAACCTACTAACCTTTATACGTTCCATAGATAAAGACAGTTTTGTAAACACGCTGTATTGAGATCTTTTGAATACAAACAACTCAATTAAGAAGCTTAACAACTTGGGATTATAAAGTGACTTTAAAAAACTCGAACTTGCATTAAAACTTGAAAGTTTACAACTAAAAGTAAAAAAGGTATATAAATTGAAAAGTAAGCTAAGTTAAATTTTAAAAACAAATAACGTAGATCTCTAAAGAATGCCACAAAGGCTTACAAAAAACTCTATTTATAGCCGAAGTCTTTGACTTGCAGCTTTGTGCTTCTTTGGAGAGATAAAACCAAGTGTGCTAGTTGTGTGAGGTAAATCTATAGCAAATCCCAGCCTTTGATCTCTTTTGAGCTTCTTTGGAGACAATCTCAGCCATCGAAATGCTTTGGAATGGAGAGGGATTGCCAACAGTGGAGCTTTATAAAGCTGGGGGGGGAAAAGAAGGGTGGATGAAATGATTTGGTAGGATGTTGAGTGATTTTGCAGGAGAAGTATGGGAGCAAAACAGGGTGCGGGCTGGTTTTGGTATTGGCGGGAGAAAGTTTATACAAGTTGGGTTGTGACAGAGAGAGGTTGAAGATGATTAAGGAATGATTGGTTTGTGTACAGAAAAGCACCTTCCAATCTTTCTTCTTTCAATCTCTTTTTTCCCCTTTCTTTTCTTTCTTTTATAAAAATGAAGTTTCCCAAATTGGGTCATAATCAGACCCCTAGCCTTTGTTTCCTTAATACAATAACTTAGATGTTTGGCATTATTTGACCCACTCAATTTATATTTTCCTTTTGCTTTTCTTCTCGAGTGACTTTGACTTTGATTTGCTTCGCTTCACACACTTTTCCACCCGTGTCCGTTTTGTCGCTTTTTGCTTGGTTTTTTTTTCGTCATTTTGTAATATCCGTTCCTAAAAGAACCTACCTGCAACAACAAATTAGCAAAACAAGCATATATTTGGCATTTTGAGGTCCGTTTTTTTTGGTTATGATTAAATAGATTTTATTTCTCTTTTGATTTTTATAAAGGTAAAAGGTATGTGTAAAAAAACGCATACGCAAAGTACAGAAACACCTATGTAATATAATGAATTGTTGGGAGTAAAAAGGTACACAAGTACAATATGAGTAGGTGTTAGCAACGTTAACAACTCCTAATTAGCGGTGATGTATTCGTTTTAAAAAAAAAAAGCTATGGTTTTGGTATAATGAAAAAAGTCTGTTTGAACCCATGAATTTATCCGATTAGTTGTTAGAGTGGTTGGCATTCCGGGATCGAACGATGGGCAACTTTGTGATTGCGAAGAGGGATCGGCCGCGCGACGTGGAACAGATTATTGGTAACGAGCAGGAACAAGTTGGATAGTTAGTTAGTTTTGGGAGTCGTTTTCTCTAATTTAGATGTGCGGACCTACAAGAGAAGTAAAAAAAAAAATAAGAAAAAAAAAAGAACAACACACAAAAATAACTTAGTGGTAGGATTAGTATAAACATATGGATAGTTAGAAAATTAGTACAAAATCGGGGCCTCCGATTGTCATACAGAGCTATTCAATATATCTTATAAACTCCCCTCGACTCTATAACACTTTAGCACTTATCTAGAGATTATAAGTATAGATATATGATTTTCATGGAGAGTAGTAGTTATTTGCCTGTATTTTTTTGTAAGTATTTCGCGCTATTCTTTACTGTCTCTATTATCCTACCGATCCTCATACTATCTATTATTGCTGATCGTGAGAGCGTTATCTATACATTTGGAACATCGATCAGAGATACTACAAATACATTTGCAGTATCGCGAGAATGAGCGTGGCTACATGTGTTTGAAATGCTAGTGCACAACAAAACTTGGTATCCTATATATCAGCAGGCCCAGAATTTTCACTTATCCAAACCAAGATTAAAACGAACATCAACGCGAATTACGAGTTAAGAAGGCCTACCACTACTCATACTTGTAAGGCTACTTGAAATGACACTTAACAACTAGACCACATACTGTACTCGTTATGTTTTACACACATCTATATATATTATATCTTAGTGTCAGTAGGGAGCACTATGGCTAGTTATCACTCAGGGAAGTCGGGGGCCTAAAAAGACAAAAAATCAAGCCAAAAACGACAAAACCAAGCACGGAATAGAAAAGCATGGCAAAGACAAAGTTAAATCGAAGCCAAAGTCCAAGAAAGTCAAAATCAACCCCGAAAAGTCAACAGTCAAACCCGAGGCCGCCATTGAAGAAATACTTAATGGGCCAACCCACACTCATCTAATGGGCTGGGTCAGCCCATTAAGCTATTTACACAAAGACTAAAAGCCCAACTATAATTTGAGGGGCTTAAACTGCCAAACCCTCAAAGTAATACATGCCAAGGACTTCATTTGCAATATCACTTAACACTTGGAAAGGTTAATTCTGCCAACATATCAAAGTTATATTTATCATAAGGACTTCACTTGCAATAACCACATATAAACAGAAGGGCCAAATCTGGCATATCCCTAAACTTAACCCACCACTTGGACTTTCATTGTAAACATATATATCAAACAGAGGGGCTGTTTTTGCCCATCACCTAAACCTTCTCCCCTGCATAACAAAACAAACAGAAACCCTCCTTTCTTTCCCGCCAACACTATTTGGCACTATTCATCATCCCCCTCGACCTTTCCTGCAACAAAACTACAAAACCTATAACTCCCCATCATTCCCCACACCCACAAGCTGCCAAGACAGCTTGGCAATCCCACAACAGCTTATTGGATATTAAAAAGAAGGGCTATGATCAATTCGACTTGAGCACCAAGCATAATTAAGGGCCAAGATCAATTTTGTGATTCCTCTCACACAACAAACACACAGCTGGAAGCACTCTCAGAGAAAGCACAAGAAACCCTAGTTATGTTAGTATAAATAGACTAGTATGTATCTTAGAGAAGGGGTGTCGAATTTTTGTTTCAAGGCAAAAGCTTGTAACTTAATTTGTAACCCTTTAATGCTATCTTTTTAATACATTGCAACTTGAATTTTCTGTCTTTAAATTTCTTGTCATTTATTTTTATGCAATTTACTTGTTTTTCCTAAATTCTTGTCATTTAAATTTTTATCTCTTAAACATTGTTTATTAAGCTCATTTATAAGCCTTTAAGAGATTAGAAGCTTATATATAAGCTTGTTTCATTTTCTGTCAAGAAAGGTTAAAAAATCCAAAAAAATATACCAAAAAAATTATGTTGAAGAATCTTTGGAGCAAGGTTAAAAAGGATGGCCTTGGGTGTAGAGCTTATGGTAAGCACTTAGGTTGGTTTATAAGCTTTGGAAAGCTTATTTCATAAGCCTTAACTTTGACCCTTTGTAAGTTTTCAGTTTTTCATTTTTTGCATTTTTGCTTATTGCTACTGTTCATTAGCTTATCTTGTTGCTTATTTTGCTTATTTATATGTGTTTTATGCTTATTTGTCTGTCTTTGTTGCTTATATGTCTTAAATTAAGTTTTACTTGAAAATTGCCTTATTTGTCATTTAAGCTGCTTATTCTTATCTTGCTTATTTAACTGCTTATTTGTTGTTGTTTTTGGCTTATTTGTGCTTAACTTAGTTTGTCACAACCTGTTTTCAAAACCCTTTAACTCAAATCTCTTAAAATCAGTGTAAAAAGGTTTTTCAAAATCCTAAAGGGGTGTTTGGGATAGGAAGTCAAACGGGTCAAAACTGTTTCTAAAAGCCATTTGGTCATTTAGGGCCCCATCTTTTGGCAAGTATTTAAGGTTATTTATGGTCTGTTTTCCATATATTTCAAGTCTTTGATTAGTTTTTTGAATTTTCCAATTGGCCTTTAAAAAAATTGTTTTTTCAATACAGTGATGATAATAGAGCGTTATTTGATTTAGCATTTTATTACAACATCTTTTGAAACTTGTTTTAGTGTTCCATTTTAAGTTTCAAATGCAGAGTATAATAGTTAATAATGATTACTTGTTTTTTTTAGTTTGTCTCAAAATTTATCTTTCAAGTTTTAAGTCACTTTTTCATTTTTAAGTTTCAGTAAGTTAAAAGTGTTTTTAGTTTTCAAAAATTTGAGCATAAGCTCATTTGTAGGTTGTCTCATTCTGTTTTAACTTGTATATCATTTTTGAGCTTATTTGGTTGCTTAATTTTAAGCCTGCATTACCCCTTTTTAAAACTGAAATAGCCAAACTTGATACATACTCTTTGTGACCAGCAGTTTTCTAAGCCATTTTTCTTAGCTTAATTTAATTTCAAATTTTGTTTTTATTGCTGATTTTAGAAGCCACTTGGATAGTCCTTAAGCTAGAATAAGCCCCTCACCTTAAGAGTCCCTCTAGTGCTTAAAAATAAGCCCTAAAGGTGCCCCTTTGGCCTGTTTGACTGCCAATTTTGTGCTTATAGCTTATTTGCCTTGTATGGCTTATCTGTCTGTGGCTATTAGCTTATTTTGGTTTGTCTTTGCTTATTAGGATTAGGACACACTTGTTTTTTTTGCTTATTTCTTGTTTTCACTAGCTTAATCATCTTAAAATGCCAAACAGTTAAGTCCTCTAAGTCTTAGTGTAAATTAGCAAACTGCCTTTTTAGTTACTTAATTTTGTGCTTATCTGTTAGATTTCCTTAGATCATTTTTGTGCTTTTTGCTTATTAGTTGTAGTAGGCCCTCTGTTGTTGCTTATTTCAGATTTTTATTTGCTTATTTGTTCAAAAGTAGCATTTCAGTTAAGCTTTAGGTCCTTAGAGTAAAATAAGCATAGCTGCCACATCTTTTTAGCTTATTTCGTGCTTATTTGTAAGTTACAATTTTTTTTCCTTTTTTAAAGTTGCTTATTTTTAGTTTTTTTCAAAAAGTTGTAAAAAAATGAGAAATAAAAGTGTTGGGATTAGGGGAGGCCCCGAGTGAGCAAGACTCGAACTCGGGACCTCAACCCCATCAACCAACACTTTTATAACACACCTCTACCGCTGTGCTACAATAGCTCATCCGGTAGAGGTTCTTTCAATTAATTCTTTAAGGGCTGTTAAGCCCAATAAGCTTTCAGCCCTTTAGGGCTTTTTCCCAGCTTATTTAATAAGCCAATCGTTCCCCTTTTATTTTTCTTGCATCCAGCATCCTTCAAAGTATTTTTTGTATTTTTTTCAAATTTTTATAAAATAGTTTAGTATTTTTTATCATTTAATTTCTTTAAATCTGTTTTTTAATTATAATAAATTAAATAAAAATCAAAAAAATATTTTTCTTTTTTGGAAAATTTTATTTTGTCATATTGCACTTAGGAAAAATAGAAAATCTTTCGTAGGGTCATTTTTGCAAAATTTTACTTTTTAAAGAACGGGTTTCGATCCCGATTCTCGTTTTCTCGTTTTTGAACTCAATTTAACTCCGTTTTAGTTCTAGTCTTCTTTATTCTTACTTTTTAATCAATTACTTTTAGGTAAAGTACAATTTAGGCTTAATTTTGAAAAAATAAGATTTTTAGTGTGTCGTTTTAGCTTCTCGTTTTTATTTTTAGTATAATTTGTGTAATTTTCTCGTTTTTAGTGTAGATTGCTTTATTTTCCTGTAGATTTAGAAATCCAAATCCAAATCTTTTTCATTCAAACATCAAATATCAAACCGACTCTCGACTTTCCAATTCACTCCTCGTTGGGACTACGACCCGGGAATATCATATACTACTCCCGGTTTCATTGATTTTGTGGATTTTGATCCTTGTTATATATTTATATTTATTTATATTTATATATTTATATACAAAGGGTTGAATTTACTTCAATCAAAGATGTTGAGTGGTGATTAGCTCGGTAGAATAATTTGTTTAGGACTTTGTGTGAACTTATGTTTATGTTTAATTACTTGTGTGATGACAACCCGACTTAGTCGGAAGTATGTGAACTTATTTGGCTTACTTAGGACCTCTAATTATCATATGTTATGTTTATTATTATCTCAATTTTTTTTCATTGCATGCATATATGATATACTTGTTTCATGCATATATTAAAGTTCCTCATAGGACTTTGCTGCAAATTGAACCACACAAAACAAAACATCTCTTAATAAAATTTAGCAAAGAAAATGTTTTTATTCAAAATAAATATTTTGAATCAAATTTTATACCAAAAACGTGCTAAAATGTTCTAGAAAACACCTCACCTGAAAAAGACTAAAAAATGGATCCGTCCTGGCCTAGGCCGGCCCCCTAGTAAATATAAGGGTGGTCCCCTTAAATTAATAAGGGGCCACACCACTAATTATGGGACCGTTAGACAAAAAAATCTTGCCAGTTTGCCCAAAAATATTGGATTTGTTCCCCCTGATATTTCTCACCTTTGCACTCATTCTTTTCTGTCAAAACTTTAGTTTTATACATATCTCTCTACAATCCATTGATCATTTAATCATAAAGCTTTGTTTCGCAAGTGATCCAAGCGTAAGATCCACAAGTGCAAGAGAAGAAAACTACCTACCATCAAGTGAAGAAAGTACTATAGCATGTGTGTGTCCATGCAAATCTAGTTACAATTGTATTATATCTTGGTAAATCATTTGCGTATACTAGTAAAGGTATATATAGTGACTTAGGTTGTTGTGGAAAAAAATTTTTTCCCCTTTAGTAAGATTAGTTAGATCGGGTGTCTTGTTATTGTCCCTAGGAAAGAGTAAATGAAGGTAAGTGGAAGTTAAATAAAAGTTGTGAAGTAAAGAGAAGTTATGATAGTGAAGATAAGTTTGACAAAGAGAAGTCGTGAAGTGAGCAAAGTGTGAGTTGTTTGTAAGTGGTTGTGGTTAGTATACAAGAGTTTGTGATAATTGGTACTAGCTTAGGAATTAAAACTCGACATTTCGCTTAGTGCCAGAAAATTGGTGAAAGCCTAAGTTTGTGTACGGTTTTTCTCCAGCCTAAAGGGAGTTTGTTTTGACATATTGAAGAGAACTCTTCGATTGGTTGCTCGAGGATGGAGTAGTCGAAGTAGGTGCTCGTTCCGAACCACTATAAATCCTTGTGTTATGGTTTGATCTTCCTAACTCTGATCTCTTGTCTTTCATATCATTTATTTACTTACTTATATTGTTCATATTGTGCACATATTGAAATCACATAAAGTCGAATCTAAGTTTTATAAACAAACAATACATTAATTTAAAAAGTGGTAAACTATTCAACCCCCCTTCTAGTTTTCCACACTATCCAAATTTCCTTTATTAATTCTTGTTGTATTGTTACCATGAGCGGCTAAGCACTTCTAGTGCTGGCCTAGCTATGTATTTAATGTTGTTATGTTAAATATTTCCTGGTTAATTATGGTTTTATTAGATATCCTTATAGCTTGTCATTGAACCCTGGGTTTTGGTAGTGTTGAGGGTGGCTTAGATCCTGTTAGTTCTTTCATTAGGCGGACTAGTTGAACATAGGATTAGCAGGGTACTAGGGTAGATTTGCATCTATCCCTAGTGTAGGAATTAATCTAACTACCGCCTCTGTCTCATTAAACACTTAAAAAGCACAAGAACTCTTTCAGAGAGGGTTAATAATCTATATAGGTTATAGATCTGGTCTTAAGGATAGTTGGGGATTAATCACTACAACTTGGTTTCCCTACCTTCGTGACCTTTGGAGAATTCAGGATCGTAGGAAGTATAGGACAGACCTCAAATGCCAATTCGGGTATGTCGATATTAGAACCATTAATAAAACAAGTAATTAAACATTGCACAGGAAAATATAATCATAGCGGTAGTAATGAAATGGCTAGGCTATCACGCTTTTCTCCCTGATCGCTTCTATCAATTTATTTTCTTTATTTACTTTTGGTTAAAGATCTCAAATCAACTCAAAACCATTTTCAAAACGTGACATAATCAAATAAGAACTAGTTAAAATTAGCTCTTGGTACGACCTCGGATTTACCAACTATTGCACTACATACGACCGGGTTCTCTGCCCGTTAGTGCGTGTATCGGTAGACGAGTTTTATAAATTTAAAACTTGGCAAATAATTATTTAAAACAATTTATGCATCAATAGAATTTGACTCCATAACCGTTTTCTTAATCAAAATTCGAATAGAATAACCACGGATATCGATATTCAATTGAACTTGGAATTTCGACTGGATAACTGCTTTTACCGAATTTCAATTGTCTTAAGAATCGAATTTGGTAAATTTTGACTGGCACGAATTCGATTGAATAACCGCTGATACCGAAATTCATTTGAACTTGGAATTTCAACTGGATAACCGCTTTAACCAGCACTAGACTGTCGGTGTTTTTCCAGCATTAACAGTGGTTCTTGGATTCCTTTGAACATTTTCCGCATTTCCATCATTTTTCTGAACAAAACCATTCCCTACATTATTTCCTTGATTCCCAGCAATCCTTCTAGAATTCCTGCTACCATTCCTAGTATACCCAACATTCTTGCTTTGAATATCCACACGACCATCTTGTATAACAACTTGATTCCTTGTATTTGATGAAGTACAAAGACGATTATTTGTCAGATTTGAGAAGTGTTAAGTGATTGCTCGAGCAAGAAACATCATTGCAGTTGAGAGTTTGCCTTCTTGATCATCACATTGTACCTCTCCTTGATAATCATCATTATAATCATGCACTGATGGAGGATGAGTAACATAATATGATTGTGAAGAACAAGAATATTAAGGGCTAGCATATGTGTTTGCAACTAGAGCAAGTGGATCATGATTTCTAGCAGCTCGTTTTGCTCGAGAAGCATTCATATTTGGTTCATTCTAGCTTAAATAATCATATAGCAGATCATAGTCAACCTCTTGAAGATCAAATAATCGTAACATTTTTACTTCATTAAGAGAAATATGATGATGAAGATATCTCTAAGGAAAACAACTGAATTTCTAGCAGAGATACAAGGTAAAAAGTAGGTTCCTACAACTACTGATTTTTCACAAAATGAAGTTTGCGTATGATGATATTCTGAAAAGCCGATGTGAGAGCGGAGCTGAATATGAGTATCACATTTAACAAATGACAAATTACATGAATAATCAGATTGTGTGGGAGAGCAGACAAGAAGACGTGATTCCTTAAGTTCCTGAGAAAACAACTCAAGTATTACAAGGGTGTGAAAGAGATCCAAATGCTCCAACAAGGTATTTGTACAATAAGGATTTTTTCTTTCTAAATAATGGAAATACTGAGGTTAGGAAGTATGTACTTTCACTTCACAAGATTTATGTAACTTCTTTTCCGAAAGATGATCTTGAAGAAGTGCTGAAAAGATGGGTAGGTAAAGTGATCACAAAATTCAATGTACTAACATGTTTATCTATTTAACATTCGAAGCACAAATGGGCTAAAATGTATTATTGGCAATGTCATAGCAAAACAAGATCATATCCATATGAAGTCTTCTCAAATACAAAGATTGTTGAAATAATCAAAGTATTGCATCATGATGCATATGGGCACGAATTAATTGATGAAGTTTGTGTGAAAAGATCTGATGATAATGCCTATCTATTCTCATAACCAGACTTCAAGTATTTGAACAAGAATGACATTGAAGATATGTACTATATTTGTATGAGAAGAAGAAACAATCCACATCAAACTGCATTGATAAAGGCTTTGATCGTGATTATTAGAAGTTGTGTGATTTGAAAAGGGGTTTATGATTTTCATATGGCAATTGAGAGTTACCAAATAAAAGTCAATTTTACTGCTCTCACCATCACTTTTCCTGGTATTGAAACACTTCCACTGTATTCAATCATAGTTGATCCTTTCGTTGGTATTGTATGTGAGAACAGCGAAAGGGAAAAGAGAGCTATGAATGTTTATGAGTTGCAGAAGTTCAGTGATGCTACCTTGAAAAGAGTCTTGAGTCAAATTAGTGCAATTAATGTAGAAGCTCGATATGGTTTTAAAGACCCTCATCTAAGCAAAGAAGATAAAGAGCTGATGATACTGTTTGAAGAAGAGATTGTAGAACGTTTGAAGTATCATCGACAGATGAGGAGATGGGAGCGCTTCATGAACGGAAGACCGATAAGTAATTATATTGTACGTCCTGAATAATTGACCCTTAGGGGGAGATTGTTAGGAATACAAAAAGTGTCGATTATAATACTTTATTTAGAATGTTTAAGTAGTTTTTAGTTTATAATATTTTTTAAAGTCTTAATGGGCCTGATAAAGGTTACTTAGCTCATTAAGATAGTAATTAGAGAGAATAAGAGTGTTTTAGCAAACATTATAAATACGCTCCCTTCTTTGAAAGGAGGTAAGTGAAAAACCTTAAGTTGTAATCCTTCCTTTCACTTTTCTCTCTTAATATCATTTTCACTTATTTTAGTTATCATCTCTCTAATTCTCAAAGTGTTTAACCTTACAAATGTGTGATACAATGACATAAAAGTAACCTAACAGTTTGTAATTATTACTTCAAATGAAGGTGATATGATAAACTTAATATAACTTTCTTATTTATTTTTGAAAATGAACACTTAATTTGAGACAATAAAAAAAAGACATAGACTATAATTTTAAGACGGATGCCGTATTTATTTAGTTTTGTTGAAGGAAGTAAACTTGGAAGTTAGTATGGTTTAGAGAGTAACATCCAAAAAGAAGCCCAAAATGATCCATAAGCCTTTACAAAACAGGCCCACCCGAAGTGAGAAAAAACGTTATTAGATCTCCCGCTTTTCCCCCAAATAAAAATTGGATAAATAATTTTTGGAACCCTAGCTGCCGATTCTTAGCATCAACAATGAAGCTCGTCAGGTATCTCATTATCAATACTTTTTTTACTAAATAATTAATTTATTATGTAAGCTATTTTACTAACTTTTTTTTATAAATGATCTTAGGTTTTTGATGAAGTTGAACAACGAAACGGTCTCGATTGAGCTTAAAAATGGCACAGTTGTACATGGCACCATCACGGGTATATATCTTTTCTACTTTTTTTTAATGTTAGTTCGAGATTTAGTGTAATTGTTAGCTTTTGAGTATTTAGGGTTTTGATAAACCTTATGTTCTACTTATTTTTTTTAAGGGGTGTTTGGAATTACTTCTTTTTTTTTTCTTATAGTTGAAAATATTATCTGAAAAATTTAATTAAATGACATTTATAAAAAGTAACTTTCGCTAAACTTGAAATAAGCAAATCTTTAAGTTCTTATCAGAATCTGCTAATTTTACCTGAGAATAAGCTGATAGATAGAAGCAGTTTTGATAACACGAAAAAAATAAGCAATCCAAAACACCCTCTTAAACTTGATTCTAAATAAGCTATGAAAGTCTCTTTCGAGAGAGAGAAGAAACGTTTATTATTTCTGTAATACATGAGGATGACAGAGAGGCAAATGCGTATTTATATTGCGAAGATACAAGCGTAATCTAACTGACTATTTAGCCAACTAGTTTTTAACATTGGCGTCAAGTAGGGCTGAGCATAATAGACCGCGGACCGAACCGAACCGGAACGATTTTTGTCTGGTCCTCTGTCCACCCTTTTCTTCAAATTCGGTAATCGGTCCGGTTCAGTCTTACACAAAACCGGCCATTATGCTTTTCTGGACCGGAACCGAACCGGACTGACCGAGATGAACCAAACACATTTCCGTCCGGCATTTTGAGTAATTCGGTTTTCAGTCCTGTCCGGGTTTTGTCGGTCCGGTCCGGTTTTTGGACCTTGATTAGCCCTAGCGTCAAGTGTTTCTGTCTGTAAGGCCTTTAAGACCGTATGTGAAATTTTGGAGGAGTCCGAATATTGCTAACTGCGTCTTATGTTTCTCGTGATAAAAATGGATAGATAAAATCTGTTTGAAACCACACTTATAGAGTTGTCCTCTTATCTCTGTGTTGATGTTTTAGTGTGTCGTTTTTGTATCTATGTAGATGAAGTTATTGACTGTTTGAATTCTTGGTGTTTGGTTTTTTGTTGCATACAAACTATCCGTATAATGAAGTTGTGTAAGTAAAAGTATGCATTGCCAGATTTATCGATGAACTGTGATTGTGTTTTTTTTTGTTTCCTATTGCATTTCAATATCTATAAGTTATCAAAAATCAGATTTTATTTCAAGGTATAGTGTTTTCTTTATTATGTTTAAAAGAATTTGGTAATATGTAATGAAACCGCAAGTACTATGGTTGGAGAATTCTTAACTATTTGTGAATGTATCGTGTGGCTCTAACCTTGAAAGTTGAAAGCGCATTTGGTCTTTACTTCTTGTTAACCGCACACTCTTATGATCTGAATTTAGTCATTTTACAATAATATAGCCTTTAATTGAATTTGTGATTTTGGCTGCCATTGATAAGAAATTGTTATTAGCTAGAAAATCACACATGTTGTACTATTTCTTAAATGTTGTTTCACGACTCACGCTTAAAAGTATACCTTTGTTATAAAAGCTTACATGTGTAATTTGTATTCACTATATGATGTGTTTTTGTCAATTAAGGTGTAGTACAGTATATTGCTACTGGGTCTGGCTTGAAAAGTGAAACCATGATATTATTTTTAAAGGGACATTGGTGTTGGAGCGTCTATTAAAATATATTTTTGCGGAAAGATTTTAAATTTTAACCAAGAAACAGACCTCGTAGCTGTAAACAGAAGGGAATATTAAAGAGAAATGCAGAACTTGCATTTTGCACAATGTTAAGGGTTTTATTGTTGTTCTGGGTAGGTTGCTTTCTGAACTTAAATGTTTTTTTCCGATAACAGCATTACTTTCTTCACATAAATCATTATTGATGCATTTGCGGCCTTGCGGGGACTTCTAGATCTTGGTATTGATAAACAATTTTGTATTTGGATTATAGGGGTGTATGCCATTGTCTTAATATCTTAGGATACAGATCTTACATAGAGGTTACCCTAGGTTTTCCTGATAGTTTTAGTTCATTTTTTATATTGTGTTTATTTAGACTAGTGCTTTCCAACCCTTAATTGGTTACCGCATTGTATTTTACATTCTTACCTCTCAACTATCATGACCCTTAGTGTATTCTTATATCGAGAGCTTATGTGAAAGACGTTTTGTGGACTTGCTCTGATATGTTTACTTTTGTATGGTGTAGGTGTTGACATCAGCATGAACACCCACTTGAAAACGGTGAAGTTGACACTGAAAGGGAAGAATCCTGTAACCCTTGACCATTTGAGCGTGAGAGGCAATAATATTCGTTACTATATACTTCCCGACAGCCTGAATCTGGAGACATTGCTAGTGGAGGAGACACCAAGAGTCAAGCCCAAGAAGCCAACAGCAGGTAATCTTACTATTTTACGAGTTTCTCTCATCTAAAAAATTTACTAGACGTGGAATATTGGATCTACTTACTTACAAATGGGTCTTATTGGATTATATATTTTCTTTAAATGGGTCAAATAGAGCTTTAACTAAAATGGCAATGAGTGAAATCTGTTGAACGTGTCAAAAGTCTGCCAACATGTATTCTTATTTGTTAATGCATGCAATGTACTAAATTACTCCATGTGTAATAAGATGTTTTGGTAATTAATTTTTTAACACAAATTTCCTATAGAATGAGTTAAACGTTTGGACAAAAACGTTTTGAACCTATCCAGTCCAGCTGGCCCGATTTGCTTGATTTGACAAGCACAATAAAAGGTTGGTTTGATTTTTCGCACTTGGTATGAAGCTTGTTTGTTGATGGTTTTAAAATTTCTATCTGCAGGGAAGCCCGTGGGACGTGGACGGGGTCGAGGACGAGGACGTGGACGTGGACGTGGTCGCTAGTCATGTTACTTTCATCTCGCTTTATGTTAGCGTGCTATGTGGATGGTGTACCGTGTGTGTTACTTTTTAGTGCAACAGAGAGACCCGAAAGTGTTAAAATCTTAGTGATCAAGTTTGGGCTTGGAATTGAAATTGGAACCTTGCATGAATGCAGGACGCTTGAGCTTTAGATGGTATCTGTATTTTGAGACTCTAATCAGCGTATTTTTATCAGTGCCAGTATCAATCTTAAAAAAGTAATTATCGTGTTAAAATGTGAATCGTGCAATCTGATCTTCATTATGCATTGCCAGTTTGATTTAATTACTAACCTTTATATTTCTATAGTAGACACACCCAATTACCTTAATACATTGTACTGTCTCGACCAACAAATTGCAGAATGGAACGTTTGCAAGTCTAATCAATTACGTCATCAACATGATGCAAGTAGTGCATTTTGGATAGCCTAAACAACGGAATTCTGGGTGCAGATCACTGTAGTCTAGTCTAGTGCTAAAAAATTGAAGTTCTGTAGGACAAAATTGTTAGCTAGCAAACTCATCCGAATTTCTCAAACTGACTCGTGATTTGCAAATTTTCACAAGTTTCCATTTCTATAAAACTTAGGGGGTGTTTGCTAGATTAAGTGGGTTTAATATGAAAGTTTACAATTCTCCCTATTAAGAGAAAATTAAGGTGGTGTTTAGTTGTGGAAAAATTTTTATGTTTTTCTGTTTTTAAATTTCTAGAGAAGAGATGGTTTTTCTTCTTTAGAAAAGAGTTGAAAATTTTGAAAACCTGTTTAGATAAGAGTTGTATTTTTCTTTTTAAAAAAGGAAAAGATGTTTAAATGGATATATTTTCACTCATTTCTCTCTTCATATTTAATAGTTGTTTTCATATTAGTTTTTTTTATACGATTATAAAAACAATAAAAAATAAAATACAAATGAAATTAATAAAAATTAACAACAATCATAAGCATATATTTAATTTGTAGTATACTCGAAATTAACATTACCGAATCATAAGCATATATTTAATTTGTAGTATACTCGAAATTAACATTACCGAACATATATAAATCTCAATTAACATTACGTTTTCGTCGAATTTTTACGTTTTCGTCCGTTTTTTACGTTTTCGTCCGATTTCTTACGTTTTCGTCCGTTTTTTTACGTTTTCGTCATATTTCTTACGTTTTCGCCCTTTTTTTACGTTTTCGTTTTACGTTTTCGTCCGATTTCTTACATTTTCGTATATTTTTTTACGTTTTCGTCTGTTTTTTTTACGTTTTCGTCCGATTTCTTACGTTTTCGTCTGATTTCTTACGTTTTGTCTGTTTTTTACGTTTTCGTCCGTTTATTTACGTTTTCGCCCTTTTTTACGTTTTCGTCTTTTTTTTACGTTTTCGTTCAACTTCTTACGTTTTTGTCTATTTTTTTACGTTTTCGTCTTTTTTTACGTTTCCGTCCGATTTCTTATGTTTTTTTCCGTTTTTTACGTTTTTCTCCCTTTTTTACGTTTCCGTCCGGTATTTTACGTTTTCGTCAGATTTCTTACGTTTTCGTTCTATGTTTTACGTTTTCGTCTGTTTTTTTACGTTTTCATCCGATTTCTTACGTTTTCGTTCGATTTTTTACGTTTTCGTCCGATTTCTTACGTTTTTGTCCGTTTTTTACATTTACATCCGTTTTCGTTCGTTTTCGTTTGTTTTCTTAAGAAATCATAAACTTAAGAAATCGGACGAAAACGTAAGAAATCGAACGATAACGTAAGAAATCGGACGAAAACGTAAAACATCGAACGAAAACGTAAGAAATCTGACAAAAACGTAAAATACCAGACGAAACGTAAAAAAACAGAGAAAAACGTAAAAAACAGACAAAAACATAAGAAATCTGACGAAAGCTTAAGAAATCGGACGAAAACGTAAGAAATCAGACGAAAACGTAAGAAATCAGACGAAAACGTAAAAAAACAGACGAAAACATAAGAAATCAGACGAAAACCTAAAAAAAACGGACGGAAACTTAAGAAATCGAGCGAAAACGTAAAAGCGGACGAAAACATAAGAAATCGGACGAAAACGTAAGAAATAGGACGAATACGGAAAACACGGATGAAAACGTAAGAAATCGGACGAAACGAAAAAAACAGACGAAAACGTAAGAAATCGGACGAAAACGTAAAAAATCGGACGAAAACGTAAGAAATCGGACGAAAACGTAAAAAAACGGACGAAAATGTAAGAAATCGGACGAAAACGTAAGAAATCAGACAAAAACGTAAGAAATCAGACGAAAACGTAAGAAATCGGACGAAACGTAAAAAAACGGACGAAAACGTAAGAAATCGAACGAAAACGTAAAAAAACGGAAAAAACCGACGAAAGCGTAAAAAGACTGACGAAACGTATAAAACGTTCAAAAATGTATGAAAACACCATAATTTAGTGGGTCCGCCTGACCCAAACCGTTTGACCCGTTAGACCCATTTTTAAAACATGACCTGTTTGACCCATGACCCAAACCGACCCATTTGCCACCTCTAGATAGGGTTATAATATTGGTACTCACGTTTTATTTGATTTGAGTTATATTTACGTTTTATTTTGTTAGGGAAAAAAGAAATGGAACATAGTAAATTGTGGTTTTCTACTTTTCCATATTAATTTAGAAAATGAGAATTTTTTGCTTTTTGAAAAATATTAGAAAAAAGTACAACTAAACAAGTTTTCAGTTTTTCCATTCTCAAATGAAAAATTTCCTTAAAAAATAGGATATTTTTTCCCCAACTAAACACACCCTAAACAACCTCCTAGAGCTGTATTACCTTTTAAGAAAAGTAAAACGTAGCTATCAACATCCTTCTTTAGCAAAAGCCAAACAGCTAACTTGGGTTTGAGGAATTTTTTAGTCATTTTGTTTTTCTCGGCTACCACCATCCCCCTTTAGGCTATCCAAAATGCATTGCTTGTGTTAACTCATAATGAAAAAAACTTTATCTTGCAGATCGCTCTAAAATTTTAATTAAGGATATGTTTGGTAGCACGTATTTGTTAGGGTGTGCTTGGTTGGGTGTTTTAGAGGGTAAGGAATGCTAATGGAAATGATTAGAGTTGGTTGGTTAACTATAATGCAATAGATGATTACTTGGTTTTGGGTAATGGAGTATTCCTCACCAAATTGAGAGGAATGAGAAAAATAACATAGTAACTTCTCATCCTCTTTTTTCTCTCCCATGCTCATCTCACAAACAATCCAATATTTATTTATTTTTTTGATTTTTTATTTGAATTTATATTTTTGTAATTATGTTACATATTTAAAATATATATTGATAATACCCCATAGTATTCCTTTGCATTATCTTTGCTATTTCTTTTTCCATTCCTTTAAATGAACCAAGCATGCCCTTAGTGTTTTGGAGCAACCAGTGACTAGCGAATTATATATATATATATATATATATATATATATACATATATACTATGTGTGGAATAAAACGACTCCGTATTACGGTGGGCCTATTCTTGCATTTTTACTTGACTTAGCCCATTGGATATTCTTGCCCAAAAAACAACCCATCCCAACTCCAAATTTACACGATTCAGTACGCATGTAATGATGGCATGACTTTTCTTCCTATATCAATAACACGAATATTGTTTATGAAGTTAAATTAATTAGAACTTTTGAAATATCAAAAAGCATTATTTGCATAAAATGCCAACGTATATTTTCATCTGTCATGTTTTAGTCATTGTGCTTCTTTTTTGTTAGTTATTAGAAAGAACGAAAAAATAAACCTGCAAAAAATACAATAAAAAAAATACTCTGCAGTAACGCGCGATTGTCATTTAAGGCACACGTAATCCCATAAAATTATATTAAAAAAACCCTATATGGCCAAAAAAAAGAAACATTTAAATATGAGACCCAACACATAAGCCCATATAAGAAAAAAACAAATTATTAAACATGAAACCGAAAAAATAAACCCGCATAAAATACAAAATACAAAAAAAAAAAAAATTAACGCCCCGCAATAACGCGCGGAAAATTAACGCCCCGCAGCAACGCGCGGGTAATCATGTTTGTTAAATACAAAGTTTGTTTGGCAACAAGCAACTAGTGTTTGAATTTCGTGTAACAACTCATTCAAAACGCTTCATGAAGAAACGTTTATATATTGCTACTGCCATTATGATTCTTAAATTACATATATACATATACCTTTATTATTTATTAAATCAGTTTTTTCATTTTGGTGCGTACATCCCTTTATGTCATATATTATGGTGTGTATAACGCTACATCTCACATATGAATCACATCCAATTTTTTTTGCCACAAACAAGACGGTATAATTGGGTATGATGAATCTCAAATGACATGTAAAAGGGATGTTATGAGTGAGGTGGTATTTTGGTGTATGAGTGCTAAAATTGAAGATGCTGAGATGACAGTAATGTGACACCAAAAAGGTGTTTTTGACATGTCACCATACCCAGTGTATTAGAAATGTTTTTGACATAAGTAACATAACACATACGAGACAACACAAAAGTTAAGCATATTAATAGTTTAAAAATAAAATTCCAAACATATCATGAGAAAATAAATACAAAGACCAATTTAAGGATGGAGGGTTTTGATTCGATGGTGGAGCATGCGTGGTTGTCTTTTTCGCATTCTGATTCCAATGCTATGGTTAGGTTCAAGAAGAAATTGCAAGACCTTAAAGTCTATGTATTCGTTTATGGGTTAAAGATAAATAAGTTTCACTTCAAACGCAAAGAATTCTCTACAAATGATTTGATCTCTATTGATAAAAGGGAAAAAAAACCCCCCCCTTGAAAGGGGAAACTTTCTGATTGACATCCTTGCTTCAATCGGATAGAACAAACCGACGATGCAAGATATTAAACTTTTGGAGGTTAAGGATCTGGTTCAAAAATCTAAAATCAAATGGGCTATCGAAGGAGATGAGAATTCTAAAATTCTATCATTGTATTATTAATAAAACAAGGTCTCAGTTGTCGATTCTGGTGTTTTTTGTTGAGGCACTTGGTGTACTGATCCGAGTAATGTGGAAATGAGGCATTTAAGAATCAACTTTGAAGTTCGATGTTCAGCAACCGAGTCATGATCGTCTCAAACTCAAAGACCTTTTCAGTAATCGGTTTGTCTTCGGATCAGGTTGATTGAGCTTGGAAAGGACAGTACCGATGGACGAAATTCGTAGGCTGTTTGTGAACTGTGGCGAGAATAAGTCACCTTGCCCCGATGGTTATACGTCTGAATTTTTATAAAGTATTGGAGTCTTTGTCGGGGCTGATTTTTTGCGACGCGGTCGACAAATTTTTTTAAGTCTGGTACGTTTCCAAGGGTTGTAACTCGTCTTTCACGCCTTAATTCCTAAAGTTAATGATGCAAAGTCGTTAATGATTGTTCGTGGCCAATCAGTATGATGTATGCGGTTTATAAGGTGATACACGAAAGTCTTGCTAATCGTTGGCTACTGTTATATCCGATTTAGTATCCGAGACTCAATCTGCCCTTTGTTTCTAATAACAAAATATTGGACAGGTCCTTTTATCTTTAAATGAGGTGTTAAACTGGTGTAATGCGAAAAGGAAGCCAATCTATTGTTTTTTAAGGACGATTTTGCTAAGCGTAAGAATTTTCGGTTCGGTGGGATTATTCTCTTTGGATATATCTCCAAGCGTTTGGGTTGGCCGAACTTGGGTATAGGATCCCGTGGTAACTTTTTACTTCCTCCATGGCTTCCATTGGTTAATGGTAGCCAACTCCGAGTTTCCCTTGTTGTTGTGGGTTGAAACAAGTGGATCTGTTGGCCCCTTACTTTTCAATCATATTAAGGAGTCGTTACATATCTCTTTCTCCCGTGTTTGTTGACGATGGGCTGTTTACAGGTTTTTTCAATTGCATGACTCGTTAATATTTTCTTCACTTTTCTATGCTGACGATGCATGTTCATTGAGATGTCCAACATGAACTTTAATAATATTGTAAAAGTTCTTAATTGCTCATCTTGCGTCGGGCTTAAGATTCAACATTGCTAAGAAGCCAAGTCTTGGGTGTCGGGGTTTTCTTCAGTTGTTTTGCAGCGGCGAATAGGATAGGGTGGCTGTGTTTGAACACTCGATTTTGTTATCTTGGTGTGACTGTGGGGAGAGTATGTATCTCGGAATCGGCTTGGGTTTGGCATTTTGAACAAACTACTCCAAGCCCGGTTATCTAAATGGAAGGTTAAAACCCTTTCCATAGGCGGCAGATTGACCCTTCCTAAAATCCGTTCTTGGGGCCTCTCCAATTTAATGTATATGGTACAATCTTTAAGGTCCAAGAGCGTGTTGAAGACTATTGGAATCTATCCGTATTAAGTCTTCAACGGTTTAGATTCTTCAGATAGAAAGTTCGTGGGTTAGCTGGACAAAGTCTTAGCGTCCAAACTGAACGGTGGTCTTGGTGTCTCGAGTTTCTTCGCGTTGAATCGTGCTCTTTTGTTGAAGTGGGTGTGGCGCTTCATTTCTGGCGATGGCTCTTTATGTGCAAATTACTCAAGCGATATATGGCTTCAAAGTTTGATCATAATGTACCGTCACCCCCTCGATTTGGTGCTCTATTTTACTGAAGAAAAATCTTGAAAGATTTCTGTTTTTGATTTTTTCTCGCATTAGTAAGAAGAGTGATTGGGGACGGGTCCTTGTGACTAGTTTTTGGTAAGATATTTATGGTTAGCTGATGCCCCCTCTTTGTGTTCGTTTGTTACCCCTTTGATTCTGCTCTCGCATTGGATAAGGATATTGTGGTGGCTAATAAAAGGGATCTTCTTCGGTCTCAGCTTCTTTCGTCGGGACGTGCCTGATGAGCTGAGCGGCAGCAGTGGTATGACCTTCTTCAATTCCTGAACTCGGTTTTCACACGTCTTCCAAGAGATAGGTGGACCTTGTGATTTGTCGGGAGATGAGAGAGTTACAAGGTTAAAGTCATCGGAAACTTTATTGATACTTGTTTGTCTCCCTTCGTCCGGATGTTGAAACGAGATGGGTTAAATTTCATTCCTATAAAAGTTAATGTTTTTTCATTGGCGGCTCATTCCCCCGTGATAGGATTACCTACTAGAGTCAATCTTAGCCGTAGAGGTGTTTTGTTTGGATTCCACTGTGTCCTCTTTGTAATGCTGCAATGGAGGATGTTACGAGCATGTTTCTTTCGATGTGACGTGCTCGGGAATTCTTCGTAAAATTTGTCGTAGGAAGGAGACAAAAAATATAAATCGTTGAAAAGAGACAATTTTGCAAATTAAAGTGATAGAGGAAGATTTGTAGGTTATATATAAAAAGTAATTTTAGAAGGTGTTTTTATGTTGCTTGGTGGCGGATTTGGAGGCTTCGAAATCAGTTGGTCTTTGACGCTTCGCCTCCTACTCGTTCGACGATTTTTGATGACATTGTTTCTTGGTCCTTTTTATGGTGTTCTAGTAGATGTAATAGGGTTTTTTCTTGGGAGTATTGGTTAAAAACCCCCTATCTTATTTCTTTGTAATGTCTTTCTAGCTCCTTGCTAGATTTTTTAATAAAGTTGCCGTTCAAAAAAAATCATGCTTGTTAAATACAAAGTTTGTTTGGCAACAAGCAACTAGTGTTTGAATTTCGTGTAACAACTCTCATTCAAAACGCTTCATGAAGAAACGTTTATATATTGCTACTGCCATTATGTTTCTTAAATTACATATATACATATACCTTTATTATTTATTAAATCAGTTTTTTTCATTTTGGTGCGTACATCCCTTTATGTCATATACACTTTTTATTATGGTGCGTATAACGCTACATCTCACATATGAATCACATCCAAATTTTTTTGCCACAAACAAGACGGTATAATCGGGTATGATGAATCTCAAATGACATGTAAAAGGGATGTTATGAGTGAGGGGGTATTTTGGTGTATGAGTGCTAAAATTGAAGATGCTGAGATGACAGTAATGTGACACCAAAAAGGTGTTTTTGACATGTCACCATACCCAATGTATTAGAAATGTTTTTGACATAAGAGGGTTAGGTGTGGTGATTTGTTTGTTTCGTCAGTCACATGTGGCATTTGTCAAATGTTAGCCATGACACCACATGGCTTCGTTATTTCCTTCGTCGGTTGCAAATTGTCACTTAACCAACGCATTACACGACAAAAAGAAAATGAAAACAATGCCGTTCAACGGCTAGAATTAATGTCAGAGATTTTTTTTTCAATCCTTTTTATTATAAATATACACACCCACTTAACACAAAATCACACAAACCTTTTAAAACTTCTCTCAAAAACACAAAAAAATAAAATGTCTCAAAATCCAAATGAGCAAGGGCATTTCACAAACCTTTTCAATCTCAACCCGTCATACCAACAAGAAACTGGCTCAAACCCGTCTACACCATCGTCACAACACTCAATTTCTTCGTCGTCATTCCAACAATATCCCGGTTTTGGTACGCAATATGGTACGCCTTTACCGTCACCCGAACAAATTTTCCGTCAACAACAACAAGCGTTTTTTAACCACCAACTTAACAACCAATTCCAAAATTTCCAACAACAAAAAAATACTCCATTCCAAATTCTCCAAAAACAACCAGAAGCTTTTCAACAATCAAAACCACAACCTCAACCATCCAAAGATAACCGTAGGGGCAAACGAGTGGCAAAACGAGCCACGGTGGATTTGGTTGATGACGACGAGGAGGAAGAAGAGCATATTCGTCAGTGTGCGCGTTGGACACGTGACGAAGAAATTTTGCTAACTCAGTGTTGGATCGAAACCTCCGAGAACGGCCAAATCGGAGCCGACCGAACTGAGGATTCGTTTTGGGGTCAGATTATGGATGACTTCAACAGTGCTACCACCCAAGGTTATCGTACCAGACATATGCTCACGAGTAAATGGACTAGGATCAACGGTGATTGCCAAAAGTTCAACGCTATTTACAAACATATTGAACGTAAAAGCGGGGAAAATGAGGCGGATCATATCGAGGCTGCAAAGATCACTTTTGCAGCTCACCAGTCGAAGGGGAGAAAGTTTCAACTCGAGCACGCGTGGCGTATTTTAAAAGGTCACTCCAAATGGGACGCGCCGAAACCCCTTGATACGGAGGATCACACCGAGATTTTCGGGCCTGATACGAGACCTCGTCCCGCGGGCAAAACTCGACCCGCAAAAAAGACCAAATCTGAAACGACGGAGAGCAGTGGGGGAAGTGCATCGGGGTCTATATCTGATTTTGTATCTGAGGATTTAAGGCGCAAATTACAAGCAGGAACGTCCGCATACGAGGCGAAGAAACAAAAAGAATTGGCGATGATGGAGTTCAAAGAAATGGAGTTTCTCACAATTGATGCCGATAAGCTGCCGGAACCTAAAGCGAGCATTATCCGAAAGAGACAAGAAAAAATCATTGCAAAATATGCTCAAGAGTGACCGGACAATAATCTAGTTTTTTTATTTATCGTATGTTTTTATTTGTTATATGTTTTTTATTGTTATTTTTTTCCCGTATTGTTTTTAAATTCCGTATTATATTTTTTTCCATATTGTAATTTATATTTTTATTTGAATGAAATAAATTTAGTTTGTGTGAAAAAATGAGAAAAAAAATTGGTGAGTGGTGAGACTCAAATGACAAAAATATGGTATGTTATGAGTGAAGGGGTATTTTGAGTTGTTGTGTTGAAATGAGGTGGCAGTGATGTGGCACTCAGTGGGGGCCAAGTGACATGCCTTTTTTAGTCACCACACCTTATGCTCTAAGTAACGAGACAACACAAAAGTTAAGCATATTAATAGTTTAAAAATAAAATTCCAAACATATCATGAGAAAATAAATACAAAGACCAATTTGCACAATCATACAGGTCCTTCGCCTTGAGCAAACAACCCAGAATCTTAAAACAAATTATAAACCACAGGTCGCCATAATTCTGTTTTGAGATTGCAACTCATGACATCAAACATGAGTGCATGTGTACCAAGCCTGCAGATTAAATATATGATCTAGATTGAGACTGCAATCGATGTCATACACAGGATTTACGTTCTACCAAAAGTAGAAGCTTTATGAGCAAAAGTTGTGCTTATGCATTCTACAAGTGCCGTACAAAATTAAAGAATGCATAGCTGAATCAATGGCCTTATCACTACTTTTTATATTGTTTTGGCAACTGCTGGGAGTGACTTTAGAAGCATTTGTGATGGACGGCGCAAGGTGTGATTGAGAAGAAGCATAAAAGTCAAAAGGGTCAAAGCCCCAGCTTGGTGGGCGGTGCCAAGTGAAACCGGCACATATGATAAAAGCGTTGATATTCCCAGGGTAACCTGCAATTATATCACAAAATAGCTTAACATGATTCATATGGAGCGGAGTATTATCAACAAGGTAAAGTAAAGGTGGCAAAATGGGAGATTGGGCTGACCCGCTAAAAATTCAGGTTGGGCTGACCCGCTAACAATTCGTGTTTATTCTATTTATTTTCTAATTAATTATATGTTATTCAAAAACTTTATTATTAAAAAAATAAAAGATATGATTCAGAAAGTTGACAATTGAATACATGCAAGACTACTTTGACCCATTTAACACGTTCCACCCAATTTACCTGTTTCACTTTTAGCGATTTTTCTATATTTACCAAAAGTTAATCTATTGTGATGTAAATTAGTTGAAATTGCCAACTCGAGGGTAGATTCTCTAAATGTATATACCTGGAGAGCAGCCATTCCAACCGTACTTCCGATCAAAGAACGAATAGCAGGATGTAAGTCTAGTTTTCTTGTTGACCACCATAAACCAGTTATCGATGCTAGAGTTGCAGTTGCAAGTATACGATGATCAAGCTGTAAAACCAACATTCTATAATTGTCATTGCGTACTTTCACTATTGTTATTATTTACATGAGCAAACATGCATATTTGCGATTTTAAATAATCAGAAACAAATAGATCAGTTATAGGATATTCAAACATTTGAAACTGATTGTTGTGACTACAATCGGAAAAACTAGTTTGAAGATGTAGATGCAATATATCAATACCCCTTGATCGTTTTAGCATACAGAAAAGATTACATAGCTACACTACCTGCACAGTTGATGTGTTCTCAAAGAAGTTTCGAATAAGTGGCTTCATACTCAAAACATCTTCCGGGATCCATGAATCACCCATCTTTGGAAAGGTATTAAACGCATGTCCCTAGAAAAGTTTTAACATAAAATTGAAACTATTATTAATTCTCGAAGAAGCGGTAACTACATAATTGCATAAACAGGGTAACCTTCTATTTTAGGTAGTAATAAAGTTTGTTACCCCCAAACAGAAATTGAAACAAACTTGGTTGTCTTTTAATAGAATTTTCCCTTTCAGCAAAGAATGAAAGTTAGTCACGTACCGCATCATTTCCTGCAACGAAGGCTCCTGAGACTGCAGTTATACCAACAAGGATGCCAACCGGAAGAGCAAACCTTTTGACTTTTGCAGCCCCTTTGACCCAAGCTAGTGACTCAGTGGGAGGTTCAGGCATGACGACAGAAAGAGCAGTCCAGAATAGTCCACAGTATATAGCAAAAGCTGAAGTCAGATGAGCAGCAAGACGGTATGGACTTACTCTTGGTTGGGAGTACTCTGAAGGTGGCTCCTGAAGAGAAAATCGATTGTAAAATTAAAAAAGGTGACATGAGTGATAGCTTTTTCAACACCGTGACTTACAAACGAGCCAACTCAATTTATCTCTAACAGGTCAAACGGGTCAAATGTTTAACAGTTAACCAAAGTGTAGTTTACTATGTTTTTCTGCATATAGAACATCCTAGATCATTTTATGCAAATATTATGTTGCACACATTGACTATTCACATAAATTTTGGACATAATACATTTTGGGGTAACAAAAACCCATTTGGACCTGCAGTATAAGATTACTCGATTTGACCAGTTGCCCAATCCGCCAAGCCCGCACATGTTTCCACCTCTACTAGATATAGATTTCATAAAGGTAGAAAGATGATGCTTACTTCTAAACCACTTTTGACCATCCACCAACCAATCATTCCCTGCCCACCACCAAGAGCGAATAGACCGGCAAGTCTAACTCCAAGCCTTAAATTTATATAACCTTTCCGCATAAAATATGAAAATGGGAGAGCAAACATGATGCCTAGTGCCCTTCCCCACATACGATGCGCGTACTCCATCCAATATATAAACTTAAAATCATCAATATTCATGCCTCTGTTTACACTGCAAGTAGTCAAAAATCAAAATAATAAAAAATCAGTACTGCAATATTCAACGATTAGATACTCTCATTTAAGTTATGTACCAATGGATGTAGCAAAAGATATAGTGCTCCTTAATCGCACTCTAATTGGAGCAAAAATTATTTGCAATTTTACTGTAGCATTGATATAGTGATCTTTGTGGAATGACGATCCAGAAAGATGTATCGACAATGCAGCTGCAGTTAACGGTTATGAACAATCATGAGTGTGCTTTATACATCGTCTATCATTTTTACAATTTCAATAGCATGATAAAACTTGCTCGAATGATTCAGGCTCTTGAAACAATGTATGCATTTAAGCAATAAAAATATGCTGAAAACATATGAAAGTAAGCAAACGTACACGTACTGATCATTAAACTAACCGCTTGAACTCGGGAGACTGTTTATATTTCTCAAACTCAATCGCCCAATCTTCATCCGATAGAGGAGGAAGGCTGCCAGTGAATTTCCAGTCAGTCATTGAAAGACCAGATCGGGTAAGCCGTGTAACACCACCAAGAATAACCATACTGAAGACCCATCCAGCGGATGCAAAAAGCCAAATTCCCACTGCTTTCTGAGCGTGAGGACCAGCAGTAACAAGCATCTTCACTGTCTCCTTATTTTCCTTGATAGCGGTTGCAGCTAAAGTGGACATATGCCTAAATGATGGTTTGTAGGTGCCCTGATGTATACAAAAACAAACTAATGAGCTGGTGTTACCAAAGTACATAGGAACTTATGAAGCCGCATAGGATAGCTTATGCACTCTCAGAAAAATAACCCATGAGAAGAGTAATATTAGCTGATTTCAACCTAAAACACCTCATAAGCTCTTTGAAATAAGCTTACCCAAACATTAGTCACGAAGCCTAATAGCTTTCTGACAAGGTGATAAACTTAGCAAAACACCCCCATAGTATTGAATGTCGACAAATGAGAAACAAGGTAGCAACAAATATGAAAATATGGCATAGTGAACCACAAATTCTCAAAGATAATCAAACTTTGTACATAGAGATTCTTTGCTAGAAGTAAAAGGTCCCAATAATCAAACCCACAAAATTATCATATGCATAGACATAAAATTATATTGTTCCCTATCCACGCCTAGAAAACTACCAAACCAAAAACGTACGGTTCTACAAATAGTCCACACATTCAAAAAGTTGTTATTTCTTATCTACTATAAATGAAAACTTAAATAAACCGACTAGTAAACATGATGTATTAGCAAAGGTATAATCAAATTACGGCTCATAATAACATTTCACCAAACAAATTATAAAGTAACAAATATAACAATGCAGTGGCAAATAAATTACATCTCAGAAATACCTTATTAAAACTATGAAATGATCTAAATCCATTGATAAAAAAGCTTCTGGCAACAGTGTTAGAGTTGGTATTAGCAAGATGATTATATGTCGAAAAACAACGATTTCTTGATGAATAAGATCTGAGTTTATCGATTGATTTGCTTCTTTTTATGATTGTTATCAATCTACTTTCCAACATTTTTCTGTCTCTGTTTTTTAGGGTTTAGTGTGTGTGTGTAATTTTGATTGAGGGGTTTCAGAGTGAACAGTTAACCGGCCGGTTTAGTTGTAATGTTGACGTGGGTATTAAGTGACCATCAAAGTTTGTATGTTTCATAACATTAAAACGTACTAGCCGGTACCTGCGCAATGGCTGCAGGTATCCGGTAACTAAATATTGTGTCAAGCAAACGTTATTCATTTATATGTTTTTTTTAACAATAACTTTACGAAATAATGACAAATTTTAAATTAAATAACTATAATCATACCGATGTTACTATTTCACATCCAAATAACATAAAGTTCAAATTAAAAAGAGTAGCATAAGTAGCATATTTAAACACATAATCTAAAGATAAACGTTAATACAAAATCAAATGTAATTGACATAAAAACAAAAATGTCAACTATTAATATGCATCATTAGCTGAAATATATTTATCTGTAAAATCTTTAGACATTAAAATAGAAGTGAAAGGATCATTGGTATCACCAAGAGTAGCTTGAGCATCTTCGTGCAGTACAACTATCGCATTATCATCGTTGAGCCTATCGAGAAACCTTTTAAATTCATAAACTTTTTGAATCTGTAATAAAAATAAAAGACGTTAAAATTGCTTTAATAATAATAATTTTACTTTATACTAGTGGTTCCATGTACCTCTTTCTCCAATTTTTATATTTTCAATCATAATCAAGATGCTGTGCGTAGAATAAATTAATAAAATGAGTATATCTCTATCTCTACTACATATAAAGCATTTAACACTTTTTTTTTCAACATCTCTTAATTTCTTAAAATCTTATTTAAGGAAATAACTCTTAATCTCTTAAAATCTTATTTCAGAAAAATGTATTAAAGTGGTTGAAAATGTATTTTAGGCAAATTTGAACTTTGAATGCCTAGAGAATAATTTAGGATAATTGTTAATTTGAAGTTCAAATTTTAAATAGCCATAATGCCTATATAAACAACCCATGCAACCATGATCATAACCAAATCGCAGCAAAAATGGTACTCGAAAATAAAAAAAAACGTTGATGCTGATTTCGAGGTTCGTTTTGTTTATTTTTGTCTCGTTTAGTTTTGTTTAGTTTGTCCTAATATTATGTTTTTACTATACAGATTCATCTCACTCCTACTCCTACTCTACAACAAACTGCTCCACATTGAAAATGATGATGATGTTGCTCTATATCTATCTATACATATCATATCTATATCTATCTATACTACCTTATATCTATTAAATAATGAACTTCATTTCCTACATAAAAAACTTAATCAAACTTTTGAAAACCGGGTCTCTAATCGACCCGGTCGAGTCATCGGGTTACCGGTTCGCCCACCGGGTCAACGCGGTCGAGTCACCGGGTCGACCAGCGGGTCAACCCGGTCTTCCACAAAAATAAAATTTATATATATTTGGAATGATACAAAAAATATATATATCTCTCTCGAAACCGGGTTGACTCGGATCACTTCAAACCCGACGGGTCTAATCGGGTTTCTAAAATATAAAACCCGGTTTAATTTAACCCATTTTTTCTATCAGAACCGGTTCAACCAGCCGGGTCGAACCGGGCTTCAAAACATTGTGTTTAATCCCTAAATACTCAAACTTTTATTTTATTCGTTTATAACCAATACATTTTTTTGTCATTACAACTAGTTTTCGCTACGAATTACCGGTGCTATGCACGGGTACTCGTCTAGTGTTATTTTTTTTTTTGAACGGCGATTTATTAAAACACTAGCAAGGAGCTAGATCAAACAAGAACAATATAAGGGTTCTTAAGCTAATCTTCCCACTTGAACGACGCTTTACATCTGAATTTACACCAATAAAAAGAACTAGAAACTAAATTATCAAATATCAGCGCCTTTTCAGGGATCTTCTTATCAAACAGAAGCTTGTTGCGAAAGTTCCACATATACCACCACAGACCATAGTATACACCCTCAAGAACGCCTTTGAGTTTGGATTGAATCCGAATATAAACCAACCAAACTTGCCATTCCTCGTAAGAATTTACATCTGAATAGTCGATATTCCACCAAGAAGATATCTTACGCATAATCTGTCTCACTACAACGCATTGAAAGAAAATATGGTTTGTCGATTCCACACCGGCATTACAAATGGGACAAACAATCGAATCAATATCCATTCCACGACGAGAGATATTAAAACGCGTTGGGAGCGCGTTAGATTTGACTTTCCAAGCTATGATATTCACCTTGATTGGCACGGATTTAACCCACCTAGTCGGCAAACTAACATCCTGAAACCGATTCCCATCAATCTCCTTTCGAATTGAAGCCACTGAAAAGACCCCATCACTTTCTAACGTCCAAACGTAACGATCTTCGCAAGGCACGAGAGTAGTCATCCGAGAAATCTCAGCCAAAGAGTTAAGTTGCATCTCTTCAATTCCACTTCTCGCTTTTCTTCGAAATGAGTTATCTAAACTTGACGCATTCAATTTCGAACTAACAGTAGCATTCTTATTCAACTCAAGAGCGAACATACGTGGGAACAGCTCTTTGATGACACCGCCTTCATACCAATTGTCGACCCAGAACCGCGTGTTCTCCCCATTCCCCAGCTTCAATCGGATGTAATCTGCAACATTAATACCCCGACCTTGTAACACCCTTACTTCGTGAACTATCGATGTCCAGCAGGTTCGAACTCCACCAGAAACATCCTTGTTCAAATTCCCGTCCTCCCCATAAATAGCCTTAATCACTTTAGTCCATAAGGAACATTTCTGAGAATAGAACCGCCAAACCCACTTGAGCATGAGACCTCTATTAAGGGCAAACAAGCTTGATACCCCTAAACCCCCTTTATCCTTCGGAGTTAGGACCTTGTTCCACTTTACCCAAGAAGCTTTGTTACTCTTCGGATCCTGGCCATTAAAGAACCGACTACGAATAGATTCAAGAGATTTAAGAATACTCGAGGGAACCTTAAAAATGGACATATGGAAGATTGGCATAGATCCTAACACGGACTTAAGAAGAGTGAGTCTGCCTCCGATTGAAAGGAGTTTCATCTTCCATCTAGAAAGACGAGATAACACCTTGTCCACCACTTCTTTCCAAGCTTGCTTCCTTGACATATTTCCCCCAACTTTCGTACCCAAATAAGTGAATGGAGTCTTAAGGACAAGACACCCAAGTTTAGAAGCCGCGTTTTTAACCATCCCATCTTCAACGTTAACACCCATAATCTTACTCTTACACATGTTAATACGAAGACCAGAAGCCCGGAAAAAACAATCCAAAACTCGAACTAACGAATCGATATTGAGCTCACTCCATTGGCCAAGAAAGATTGCATCATCCGCATAAAACAAATGAGACAAATTCACCATGGAATTAATTTTGATCCCCGTAAACAAACCCGCATCTACCACACGTTGAAAAGAAATATGCAAGCTCTCCATAATAAGAATGAATAAAAAAGGGGATAAAGGATCACCTTGTTTAAGACCTCTAAAAAATTGAAATTCCTCCGTAGGACTACCGTTGACAAGAATGGACCCCCTGGATGATCTAAGACAACTTTGAATCCAAGTCCTCCATCTTTCACCGAAACCAAATTTATTTAACACATCATCCACGAAATCCCAGCGGACCGAATCAAAAGCTTTCTCGAAATCAACTTTGAAAATAAGAGCGTGTTTTTTCTTCCTACGACACCATTGAAGAACCTCATCAAGAATAAATGGACCGTCTAGGATTTGTCTGTCCGCCACAAAAGCTGATTGAACCTCATTGACAAGATCACCAAGCACACCAACTAATCGGTTCGCCAAGATTTTAGCAATAATCTTGTATAAGCTCCCGATCAAACTTATAGGACGAAAATCCTTAACCATGTTGGCATCAAGGATTTTAGGAATCAAAGCAATAAAGTTCGAGTTACATCCATTCGGTATTTCACCATACATGAAGAAATAGTCAACAGCCTCGAACACGTCCTTCTCAATCACAGGCCAAAAATGACGGTAAAAGCTAAATGAAAAACCATCCGGACCCGGAGACTTATCAACGCCGCAATCCCACACAACCCTTTTAACCTCCTCTTTAGAAATCCTTAAGCACCCGATCAAAACTTATAGGACGTAAAATTACCTAACCATAGTTGGACAAGGATTTTAGTCTGAATCGAAAGTCAATAAAGTTTCGACGTTACATCCATTCGGTATTTCACCATAGAACATGAAGAAATAGTCCTATAATAAATACTCATGTGCATCCACTCGTCACAGAAACATTCTGAGAATACTAGAGCTGCGAGGCGCTGAAACGATATGGGTAGCAACACAAAACGTTTTAAAGAAATCCCCACCAAGACCTACAACTCTCATTCAAATGTGAATTACCTTCTTACAATTGTGAGCCATAACTTGTTTAAGTGTTAAGCCATAATTCATCTTCTCCATAAAATTCCAAGTTGAGATTATTGTCTTAACATAAAAAATACACAAATAAGTGTAAAGTTTGAGTGATCTTTATTAAAAGGTAACATCTTTTTTATAGGATAGTTTAGGTACTTGCTAGTAAGTACAATGACGCTAACGAAGTAAAGATCAAAAGATATATCAAATTTCCCTCAACACTTGAAACAATATCGTACATGGTGTCTTCATCTTGAAGTTGAACATCTTTTGGATCATTTTTGTCAACGATATCCGGGTTCATCTAAATAAAAAAGTGAAAAAGATAACTCGTTAACAATATAATAATCAAATAAAATAATCAAGAACCTAATTGTTTATAAAAATATATATTTTTCCTTAACGATTGATGAAGATTTGACTTGTTGAATGATGTAAACAATAGTGTTTGAACCCATTGAGGTTATAATTTTTAGATTAAATTTTAAAGATGGATTATCAGTGTCAATCATATATGTGTGTGTGTGTGTGTGTGTGTATATATATATATATATATATATATATATATATATATATATAGTTAGGATCAAATGAGAAGTTTTCTTAAAATAAGAAGGATAAGAAGTAACTATAACCGCATATCCGAGATGCATCGACTTAAATTAGATGCATCTTTATAATCTTAGATGCATTATAATGCATCATAATGTGTTTTATAGCTTTTAATTAGATGCATATACGTATTTTAGATGCATTTCATGATTTCTCTTATTTTTTGGTCCTCTACATGTGCCAAAATCATGAAAAAGATAACTCGTTAACAATATAATAATCGAATAAAATAATCAACAACCTAATTATTTATAAAAAAAATATATTTTTACCTTAATGATTGATGAAGATTTGACTTGTGGAATGATGTAAGGCGTAGTGTCAAAACCCACTAAAGATATACATTTTTAGATTAAAATTTTGAAAATGAATTATCAATGTCAATCATGTATATATATATATAATTCACAAATCAACTTTTTTTGTATAAAGCAATAGAGATACACTATTAAATGAGCAGTTTCAACATTAGATGTTTGTAACCACATTGACCTATTAAATGAGCGGTTTCAACATTAACTTAATGACTATGATTATGGTCATGTAACCACTATGAATTCATAGAGGATGTTATGAGGTTAATTGGCCGATTAATGCTCATAACCCTTTTGACCAGGAGTTACAAACTCTTTTAAATGAGCTATTATTAACACATGCTAGTTAAAAAAAAGTATACATTAAATCTTGTGTGAATTTAAAAACGTGTATGGTGAACATTGACTAACGGCTTTATATCTTTCCCAAACAAAAAATGTTTTTGTCCCTTAAAAATTTTAAGAGTTCTAAAATATAATCACATGGTTACCCGCCGCTACAATGGCGGCGGGTACCATGTGACTATATTTTGCGGTGAGCAAATGTTATTCGGTTAAATGTTTTTCTAACAACAACTGTACAAATGAATGATAATTTAAACTAAAATAACTTTAAGCAATAACAATGCAAAGTATTTCATATCCAAATAAACATAAGATCCAAATGAAAGAAAGGAACACATAAGTAGCATCTCTGAAACATAAGTTAAAATAGACCGGTACCCGCGCGTTGCGATGACGAGTTCCCGTATAATTAAATCTTTCGGCGAGGGGCTAGGCGAGGTTTAAGGACCAGAAGAACTTTAGATGGCCGAATCTATTATGTGTGAAGTAAGATTAGTTTGTGTTGTATCTTTTTCATTCTTTCATAAACAATAAGTTCTTTTGATATTAAGATTTCATAACTAACATTTTAATGTATATTAAAAACTTTTTACAAGTTTTATCTATATCTATATCTTACTGTGTAATAGCAGGGTACCCGCGCAATGCGGTGGAGAATAACCCGTGATAAAATTTTGTGGCGAGGGAACGTATTTTATTTATACGTTTTCTTTTAATAATATATTTACAATTAAATGACAACTTTTAATTAAAATAACTATAAACAATATTAATACAAACTATTTTACATCCAAATAAACATGAGATCCAAATTAAATACTCGTCCCAATGTAAATTTTATTCCAGCACACATTGATATCCGACCTAGTTAGAGCAAAAGGTGTAGTGAAGAGGCTTTGCCTCTTCATTTGGGCCTCACTGCTGCCACCTCAGCGCCACCTCATTTCAACACAACACAAAAAAACACCCCTTCACTCATGACATTTCTTCTCCTCTTCATTTGGGCCCCACCCACTCACAATTTTATTTTCTTTTCCATTTTTCACACAAATTAAAATTCATTTCATAAAATAAAAATTACAAATACGGAAAATAAAAATACAATACGAAAATAAAAAAAACAATACGAAAATAAAAAAACAATACGAAAATAAAAATAAACTACGGAAATAAAAATACAATACGAAAATTAAAATACAATGCGAAAATTATAACTGATATTTCGCCATTATTTGTGCTTGTTTGTTTTTGATTATTGTCTTCTTTGGTTCAGGCAAAGAGTCGGCATCAATCGTGAGAAACTGCAACTCGTTTAGCTCCGTTGCCGACTGTTCTTTAATTTTCTTTGCCTCGTACGCCGATTTACCGGCTTGGATCTTCTGGCGTAACTCCTCGTTTAAAACGTCCTTCATAGACCCCGAACCACTACCCGCGCTGCTCTCAGTTGTTTCTGACTTTGTCTTCTTGGCGGGTCTCGTTTTACCCGGTGGTCGAGGCCGAGCATCTGGACCGAATATTTCCGTGTGATCCTCCGAGTCAAAGTGATACGCTGCGTCCCATTTTGGGTGTTTTTTGAGCACCCTCCACCCGTGTTCGTAAGCAAATTTTTTCCCCTTATTACAAGCCGAATATTCGGCCTTCGCAGCTTCCAAAACATCACCGTCATTTTCACCGCTTTTACGAGTTATTCCTTTGTAAATAGCGTGAAACTTTTGACAATCGGGTTGCATCCGATTCCATTTCCCCGTTATCATATTCTTGGTACGAAAAACGCCATTGGTACTTTTGTTGAAATCGTCATGAATCTGCCCCCAAAAGCATTCTTCGTTTCGGTCATTCCCGATATCACTGTTCTCGGAAACTCCGACCCAAACCTCGCACAATAACTTCTCCTCGTCACGTGTCCAACGCACGGAAGTTTGAGTCGGAGCTGTCGTCGTCATCACAACATCTTCTTCGTCTTCGATGTTGTCGTCGTCCGCGGACAAATCAACCGCGGGGAAGGATGATTTTTTTGCCATTCGTTTTCCTTTTCGACGGGTTTCTTTTTGTGGTGGTTGTGGTTGTGGTACCTTGAATTGTGTTTCGGGGACATTTTGGGTTTGGAAATTTTGAAATTGTGTGTTGAGTTGCGCTTGTTGAAACGCTTGTTGTTGTTGAAAGAAGATTTGTTCGGGTGTCATTTGGGGAAAGTATTGTGGAGCAAAAGGGAATTGGCCGGCGAATTGGCCGGATGGGAATTGGCCGGATGGGAATTGGGAGGAGCTTCCGATAGAGTTTTGTGAAGATGGCGTCGACGGGTTCGAGGATGACGATTGATTCGAGTTAGTTGTGCCAAGGAGCTGCGAGAAGTTGAGATTAGGAAACCCGTCATTTGGGATTCGAGACATTTTTTTTATTGTAGGTAGAAAGAATTGAAGATTGAATGTATTTGTGTGTGTTTAAAATGATAAAAGTGTAGGATATATATAGATTTTAAAAATTAATTTTAATAATTTTTTTTTAATGTAACCGTTGACCAACGGTTTGAAAGTCCTGTTAACTATGGGACGTGCCCTTTATATATAAGGGACCGTCGGGACCGTTAGGTGTGTCAGACGCCCCCTCTTTGACTATAAATAGTGGCTCATTTCTAACTATTTTCTCACCTTTTTGCACACAAGTTTCTCTATTTTAAATCAGTTTACTATTCCTATCTTTGATCATTTAACTTGTTTAATCTTGTTTACAAGTGATCCAATCATTCTTTTAAGTGCAAAAGAAAAATACTCGTAATCAAGATACGAAGTGTTATAGATTAGTTTGTGCATTTGTAAGCTTTGTTACATTCTTGTTGTATTTTGTACATCAACCACATAACCTCCTCTTGTTTAGTTGTTAGATCGTGTTAGTATTTAGGTCCTAAAAATACGTGAGTGATCGGGTTAGTATTTTAGTCCTGAAAATACATTTGTGAGTGAAAGATTGGTTCTAGCTATATTAGAACTCGACATTTAACTTAGTGTCAGAAATTGGTGTAAGCAACGATTGTACGGTTCTCTCCGCTTGAAGGGAGCTTGTTGACATAGTGAAGTGAACTCTCGAGTTGGGTACTCAGGAAGTGGAGTAGGGCGAAGAGGAGCTTCGTTACCGAACCACTGTAAATCTTCGTGTTGGGGCTTGATCTTTCTAACACTTTACTATTGTCTTTCATTTTATAATTCATAGTTATTATTTCTCTTATCGTTTATTTTGTTCATATTGTGATTGATTGATCTCTTGTAAACTCGGATCTAAAGTTTTGAAATAAGAATATTAAAACTCTAAAAACGGTAAAACTATTCAGCCCCCTTCTAGTTTTTCACAATTGGTATCTGATCAGTTTTGACCAAGTCGTTTAAAATAAACTGTATTTTAAAAACTTGAATCGATCTATGGATTCTGATAAATACCTAAAAGGGCAATCTATGCAAAGACCATCACTTTTTAAAAGAGATGGATTTATTTATTTGAAAAATAGATTTGAGACTTATATGAAATCAAAAGATCTAGATCTTTGACATGTTATTACTCATGGTGATTTTCAACCAATTCAAAATAATCCTATAACTAAAAAGGATGAAATTGTGCCTTTTGACAAACAAAGTGATGATCTTAAAAAGAGGCCTGCTAAAAATAATGAAGCAAGAATGGTGATTTATAATGCTTTGTCAAGAAAAGAATATGAAAGAATTTTTATGTGTAATACGGCAAAAGAAGTTTGGAAAACTTTCCTAATCACCCATCAAGGTTGTGAAGTCAAAGATAACAAAATAGATCTTCTTATTCAACAATATGAACAATTTACTATTCCAGAAGATGAGTCGATAGATAATGTCTTTGCTAGATTTAATACTATTAGTACTAGTCTATAAGCTCTTGATGAAGGTTATTCTAGCAAGAACTATGTTTGGAAATTTCTTAGGGCTCTACATCCTAAATGGAGAGTAAAGATCACCGCGATTGAAGAATTGAAGGATTTGACATCACTATCACTTGATGAACTTATCGGTAACTTGAAAGTTTATGAAGTGATAATTAAGAAAGATTCCGAAATAGTCAAAGGTAAAGGAGAACGAATGAGATCTCTTGCCTTAACGGCTAAAAAGGAATCTAGTGATGAAGAAAGTTTGGCTTCCGGAAGTGAAGATGAAGAATACTCTATGGCGGTTAGAGACTTCAAGAAGTTCTTCAAAGGAAGAGGTAGATTTGTAAGACAACCACAAGATGAAAAGAAGTCATTCCAAAGGAGCCGGGATGACAAGAATGGAAAGAGAAAAAGAAAGTGCTTTAGATGCGAAGACCTGAATCACCTCATCGGAGAATGTCTGAAACCACCAAGAAACAAAAACCAAAGGGATTTTGTTGGAGGATCTTGAAGTGACAGCGATGAGGAAGACGAAGAAAAAAATAAAGAAGAAACGTGTCTTATGGCTCAAGCATCTAATAAGGTACTTTTTGAATCATCTTATTATAGTGATGATATTTCATCAATAGATGATTTTACATTAGATAGTGAATATCAGAACTTGTGGAATATGAGTCTTAAAATAAGGTAAGGTAACACCCAATAACGCCTTCCACAGATTATGGGTCCCAATACCGTCTTCCACGGTGTATGGGGGGAGGTTAAGATGTAGACAGGCATACCCCTACCGAAGGTAAAGAAGCTGCCTCAGGTTCTACCAAAGGTAGAAAAGGACCTCCAGCCTTGCAAGGAGTGAGGATCGAACCCTTGACCTGTGTCTCTAGAGGCAAGGGTGATAACCACCTGATCCAACCTTGTTATGATTAATATGAGTCTTAAAAGCATAACAAAAAATAAATCCTTAAAAACTATTAGAACTAGGCTAGAAAAAGAAATACTTGAGTTAAAAGACAAAGTTCTAAAACTCGTAAAAAACAAAGAAATTGACATCAGGTGTACAATGTGTCAAAACCTTAAACCAAAAAATGAGAAACTCAAAGAGGAAGCATTTAAGCTTACTTAGTTTAAAAAGAATACTCATTCACTTAAGGAAATGTTAAATTTTCAAAAACCCTCCGGCGATAAATCGGGACTAGGATTTAATTCGTTCGAAGCATAAAAAAGTGGGACTAAACAAGTAAAATTTGTAAAATCACATGAAACTAAAATAGTAGGTGACGGTCCCCATAATTATGTGGACGGTCCCATTAATTATTCAGACGGTCCCCTCAAATATAAGGGACCATCAGACTGTGTGTTTGTTGAAGAAAAACCAATTTCGATTTTGAAGTCAAATTTGAATCCTAAACCAAAACATATAATTGTTAATAATGTTAAGGTACCCTTTGCTAGTGGTGATGAAGTTAAACAATTTTACAAACTATCTTTAAAACCTGGAGTTGGATTTATAAAACCCGAAGCTAGATCAAAAACTCCACCACCTATAAGAATTCTCAAATGCGATCTAAAACACCGCAACATTGGAGAAACCTTGAAAGACAAAATTACCCAAATGTCTATCTCATAACTTGGAATATTTCAACAACAAAGTTACATGCCTTGTGGAATTTGTCCACCATTTCAACATCCTAACCAAATGCAACAAATGAAAGGGATGTTTAATACTAACAACTTTGGACCCATGAGATATTGGGGATCGAATGTTTGATTTGAATAGATATGCTTGGGAATTGATTTGGAGCTCGATGAATTAATCAAAGATAGTGGTTGCACAAATCATATGACGGGCAACTAAAAGCTATTCTCTTCTTATAAAGCATGCAATGGAGGTAACGTTATTTTTGGTAGTAATCTACGAGAAAACATCATTGGCAAAGGTACGATCTCTCATGACTCTCTTAATATTGCAAATGTCGAGCATGTAGATAACTTAGGTTTTAATTTACTTAGCGTTAGTCATATATGTGATAATAAGTGTAAGGTAATATTTTCTGAGCAAGATAGTGAAATTACTAAAGATGGAAAGACCATAGGTAGAGGTATTAGGAAAAGGGGCTTATATGTGATGGAATTCGGAAATAAGCCGAAAGACAAAATTTATCTACCAACAATTGAAGAAAACTCTACCTTATGGAGTAGGAGATTAGGTCACACAAATAACGTTTAATTCAATCTTTAGTATCTAAGGAACTAGTTAGAAATCTACCTAAACTTAAGTTCGATCAACATTTCTATGACGCTTGTAAAATTGAAAAACAAGCTCACGTTAGTCACAAAGTTAAGAACATGGTCCCAACGACTAGATGCTTAGAACTCTCACATATAGACTTATTCGGTCCATCCGCCATAAAGAGTTATTGAGGAAACGTTACACCTTAGTGATACTAGATGACTATTCTAGATATACATGGACAAAAATTCTTAAAATAAAAGCTAAGGCTTCCCAACATTTTGAGATATTTAGTAAAAAGGTCCCAAATCAATTAGGTTGTTCAATATTCTCCATTGGGATGGATCATGATGGGGAATTTGATAATGAAGTGCAACTCGGAAATTATTGTGACTCTAAGGGATTACTCACAACTACTCCGCTCCACGCATTCCACAATCAAATGGGGTTGTGGAAATGAAAAATCGCACTTTACAAGAAATGAGTAAAACCATGTTAAACGAACAATCCATACCGCAAAAGTTTTGGTGCAATGTGGTAGATGCCTCAACTTACATACTTAATAGGATTTTTGTTAGACCCATCTTAGGAAAAACACCATCCGAAATCTTAAGAGGTAGGAAACCTACTCTAGATTATTTCAAAGTATTTGGAAGCAAGTACTTCATTTTAAATACAAATGATTACCTTACCAAGTTTGACCCAAATTCATACGAAGGTGTTTTCCTAGGTTACTCCTAAAATAGTAAAACCTATATCATTCTCAACAAACACACGATGAAAGTCAAAGAGTCCTTACATGTGACATTTGATGAAAGTTCTCCCACATCGAAAACATCACCCTTGGTGGATGATGATTTAGTCGAAGAAGAAACCACTGAGGTTAATAACAAGAAATCCTTCACTAACTACACCAATCATCGATGAAACAGAAACTCCAATCCATGACAACAATGTTGAAGAGCAACAACAAGTGAATCAAAATGCAGAGTTTGACAGTGACACATTCACTAATTTGTTTGCACCTCAAGAGACAAATTCAATAGAATCATCCACAAGAATTATTGATCCGTCAAACATGCATACCTTTTATCAACCGCATTCTTACACTCACAAATGGACAAAAGATCATCCGTTGGAAGTAATCACTGGTAATCCCTCAAAACTTGTGTCTATAAGACGACAAATCCAAACTGATGCTATGTGGTGCTTGATGTGTCGTTGTGCGTAAGTATTATTTATTATCATGTTTTACCATTTATATTTTGATGACTTTACCTAAAAACAACACTAACGGGTAATGTACCCGATAAGTTGTAGGTTCGTTGATAAGTAGGGTGTCGATCACTAAGAGCGAGAGCGTTAATTCCTAATTCTATTAGTATTTTAGTTATCTAAGTTAGTGCTAAATTATTCATGTTATGTTATACCTAAGTTAAACCTAAAACTAACGCAAAAGGGGGAGGGGGTTTCAGCCTAAGAGACTGGCATGAGTTTTGATTTACCTAGACTGATATTGGACGATTAATACACACAAGCTGACAATTAGAAGATAGAGAAGCGATCAAGCATATAGAAAGGAAACGTATTAACCATATTTAATCTAATAAAATGCATGTTTTAGTTTATAAGTGCAATGATTGTCTTATCTTGTTGTTGATATATCATTCCTAGATTTAGGCGGTACTTCTTCCTAAAACCTAGACATGGAAATTCTGTCACAATTAACCATGTCCGCATAAAGAACTCATGGTTAATTATAATCTATCTTAGAAGACAATAATGGTGATCTTATTGAATCCTACTCTCTCGAGACTTTTACTGACTTACTATTATAGGTCTTTTATATATAGTAGTCTATATCCCAGATCTATACACAAGAATCAGAACTTCATTTTGTTGCTCTTAGGTCACTGTAGTCTAACTTGTTATAAACCAAAAGGCAAAGACATGTCAATATTTGTGATCCTATTACTCTAGATATATAAATTGCAATATGGAGAGCTATCCCGGCATCTAGTCCACTTGGTCTATTTTCTAGATCCAGTTGAATGATAGGTGCATGTTTAGCAGTAAGAGGTATAAATTGATACACATAAAACAACACACAACGAATAAGATGCAATCAAAATAAACATAAACCAAACATTAAATTATTATAAACATGGCTATTAGGTATTAGCCAATAGCCATTGTAACTGTACAAATGTCATTGTTGAACGTATTAAGGTAACTTAAATTGTTAAGAACGATACCAAAAACTGAACGCGTATTTAGAGTATAGAAATTACAAGGGTTTTCTATGGATTGAAGGGCGTTGCGAGACCTTTATGGCTTCTCTTCTCTTCTAAAAGTCGAACCTGGTGGTTAATGCCTTCTTCTTAGTCTTTGGTATATTTTTGCACACTTAAATTCGTCATTAGGGTTCGGTATTTATAGGGTCTGGAGTTAAGTTGAAACGCCGTATTGAAGGAGTTCAATACGGCGTATTAGGGTTTCTTGGAGTGGGGACTACGATTATAATATTCCATAATATTCCAATACTTGATCTTCGATATAGCGTATAAGGTCTTCTGGATATGGCGTATTGGTCTTCAAATCTTCGTGGTTGTTGTGAAGTCAAGGCATAGATACGCTGTATCTTCTTGCTGGATATAACGTATAGAATGTCAAAACAGTGCTCTTCATGATTTCTTCGTTTAAGCTCCAAAATGCGTGTCGTTTAGTTAAACATCATCAATTGCTCCATATTTACTGCAAATAACAAATATACACGATTAAGTACCAATTCATGCATAAATAAGGTAAAACGAGCAATTTAGGTGGGATAAATGATGCTATAAAAGTGACGTTATTTGATGTTATAAAATATCCTCCCACTTGATTCCTACTTGTCCTTAAGTAGACTTTAGAAATTTTATGAAAATGTATCCCAAACCAAGGTTTAAGATTTTCCCTTTAAGCAACTTTTTTGTTTAATTACTAGCACACAACCAAACACCTCACGAATAGAGAAAATGAAAACACTCAAATCACTCAACTAATCTGTGTGGTAACATTCAAGTAATCCGATCAATTGCTCAGTCATGACGAGTATTCTATCATAAGCTTGGCAAGGATACACATCTCCACCACTAAAACTAAGGAGTAACAAGTCTAAAAAGGTAAATTGGGTTAAGGTTTAAGGGTTTGATCATTCTTTTCAATCTCTATCGATACCAATATTCCAAAAAAGTCGACAAAATGACAAATGCACTCCCAAATCCATGACCGCGACACTTCCCATTGCTCATATCTCAACTCGAATAAGCTAAACAATAGGACCAAGTAATCCTTACCAATAGTAGTAAACCAACAAGGTCGACAAAATCATATATACAAGCCGAAATCCATAAACACAATACATATGATTGCTCATATCCCCATTCGAGTAAAACCAAAGGTTAGGATGAAGAATGATATAGGGTACGGAATAACTAATCCTTTCACCAACAGTAATACACCAACAAGGGCGACAAAATTACACATACACAGACAAATCCATGAATGAGACACATGTGATTGATCT
The DNA here is from genome assembly GCA_026074375.1 of Tanacetum coccineum. Classification (NCBI taxonomy): domain Eukaryota; kingdom Viridiplantae; phylum Streptophyta; class Magnoliopsida; order Asterales; family Asteraceae; genus Tanacetum; species Tanacetum coccineum. The sequence continues at coordinate 59,777 of BQNB010012596.1, forward strand.
TTCCCTCATTCAAGCAAACCAAAGGTTGGGGATTAATTGTGACACCTCGTGAATTTCAGTTCATTATTTTAAACTTATCCGATCATTACTTTTAACTTTTATACGTTACGTTTAAATCTGGCAATTTTCCGAGAAGTTGTCCCGCGTAAAACTGAAAAACGTCATCGAATGCGTTTCGGCTTCGGACTGAGAGTAGTCTACTTATATTATGCATGATTTTATCATTTTATTAGTGTTACGTAGTTTACGTACACTTACGTTTGCAAATTTTACGTTGTTCGCGTGCGTTTTGCGTTTTTAACATTTTACGTCTAAGTGATTCTTAGAAACTTACCACCTTTGCATGTAAACTCAAGTTATCATCCAAAACTATGATACTTTTCAAAATTTCAAAATATCCCTCCCCTATCCCTTTTGATTTTCGGTGCAAGCAAAAAGAAAAGGAAACCAAAAACAAATTTAAATTTTAAAAGAAAACACCACCACATGTAAGATAGGGAAATCTTTGTAGTTTTTCTCCCATGCATGAGCTTGTGACTCTTACACCTCTTTGTCTTCATGCAACATGGAAGGACCACAACTCCACTAACCACAATGGGATTAATTCTTTTATTTAGATTGGCTAGGAAACAAGTCATGAACCCTCCTTGTTCAAGTCGTTCGAACCACAAGGACCATAAGGGATGGTTCACACCACTTAACTTGAGCCAAGGGACACCCTAAACCCGAATATCTTCCTATAAATACTAGCACTTCTTATAACTTAGGGTTACTTCTCATTTCCAAGCCTCTCAAAAATTTATTTTCTCCTCCCTTTGTTCCTTTGAGTCTCGACAACAAACACACACACATACACTTCCATAGTTTTGATTTTTCACTCAATCCAAGCATTCCAAGTTAGTTTCCATTCATATCTAAGGTGTTTCCAAGTGTGAGTTTGAAGATTTACAAGGTTTTGTAAGGTTTCAAGAATTAGGGCTTTGGTTTATTAAGTGGGTTTTGCAAGATTTGTTTTTGGGTTTTAAAATCTAAGGTTTCTAAGCTAGATCTTATGTTCTTTCTTGATTCTTCACACCTTGTAAGTGTATGATGACATCAAATAACATTACTTTTATAGCATCATTTATCCCATGTAAATAACCCATTATGTATAATTATTGCAAAGAATTGGAACTTAATCATTTGTATTTGAGAACTGCAGTAATTATGGAGTACTTGATGAAGATTAGCTAAAAGGCACGCATTCTAGAGCTTAAACGAAGAAATATGAAGAAACTGATTCTGACATCCTATACGCCAAATCCATTAAGGAAGATACGACGTATTCGTTCCTACACTTCACAAGAAACCACGAAGATCAAAGACCTGTACGCCATTGATGAGGTGTCATTTTATACGCTTTTTCGGGGTCATTTAACCCCCTAAATCGTGCATTTATGCCCTTAATCGTTCCTTTTCAGGTATTTAGCATTTGGAAGGCATTTGGAGGAAATACACATGACTTGGGCTCATTTGGAGAAGAAACGGACAAGACTACACACCTACACCAAAATCTCTTAAAGATTATGCTTACAGAGCGTGGAGACAGCGTCGCAAGCATAAAGCGACACCATCATGATTTACGAAGCGACGAAGTTAGTACATTGGTGATATCGTCAGAACATGGATGACCTAAAGGAAATCTAGAAGATTCGGTGTCACGAGATTTAGAATACCATTTAATGCGCGCGTAGAGTACCAGATATTGTTTTGATCATAACTCCTTCATACGAACTCGGATTTTGACGATTTAACAGCCCACACGTTCAGAACGAGTAAATCTACAACTACGTGAAAAATGTCGTAGTGACAGCGTCACATGTTATTGGTAATACCGTCGTGAAGGCCGGTTAGGGTTTTGCCTATAAATACAACCTCATAACTTTGTTTTTATCAAGCCCCCAACCCTAAGTCCGATTTTAGAGTTTGGGTAGGTATTTTTCCAGCAACTTAGAAGACCTAATTCAATCCATAAACATCTTGTAATGGTTTGGTTATCAAATCTATCTTAATTCATGTCTTCAATTCCTTTTGCTGATTATGATTTCTCTTGCTTGAGTATGCTTGACTAATTCATCAAGTATTTATTTAGGAATGCATGAACCTTGTCATTAATTGATTAGATCTTGTTGTTTGTGATAGATTCAATGAGTCTAATTGATTATAGTTTATAATTCTTGTTTCCTATTGCTTCTTGTTGATGGATGTGGCTCTAGAAAACCAACTTTTGTTTGTATCGCTGTTGATATGTCTGGGGAAACGTAATTGTGTAGAAAGGATACCATGGGTAACATTCTTCATACTACCTTACCCCTTATATGGTTGATCCCTCTTAAGATATTTCAAACGCATGTAATGTAGGGGCCTTGTAATAGTCTTCATACTACCTTACTTGCGCGTTGCCCTAACGGAATATTACATAAACGACGAGTTTGTGTAATCCGTTCATGAATTAGGAAATACTTACACATTATATCTCAAGTATGACAAAGCAATAGGTAGAATTGGATAGCTAGCAAGTAGTAGTGCATCCCAGGTGAATACGCTTCATTGTATAATTGTTATTTAGTTTATTAGTAATTAATTAGCTTAAAACCAAAACCTCTCTTAACAAAACAGAATTTTACTTGCTTCATTAAAATATAAAAACACAAAAAGAATCTTCCTTCAACCCTTAGACCTTAGTGAACATTCGATCCGGCCTTCACAGTGCTATTCCCTTAGAGAACGATAACAACCCCCAAGCCTTGCCTATACTACACTACAACGGTTAGGTACACTGCCTAGGGAGTTGTAAAACTTCCTGTAGAAGTCCCTTACGACAACCGCATCATGTTTTTGGCGTCGCTTCCGGGGAATAGCGTAGGTTTCAGATTCTATTTAACTTAGGTCTACTCACAAGATTCCTATCAAGTGAGATTTAATTTCTTGTCAAGTAGCTTTCTTATAGTCTATCTATTCTTTATGTAGTTGTTCGTAAATATGTCATTCGTCACCATGGCGGATGAAATCACACTTGAGTCGTTAACGGAAGAACAATTTGAGTGCTTCATAGAATATTACCATGAAAATTATCCGAAAGATTTTGAAAGTGACTTAGAGAATCTTGAGGAAATATATAAAATGATGAATGGTAGAGTAGAATATCCTCGCACACAAAATGCCTCACCTAGTGAAATTAAAAAACCATATGAGCCTTTACCTAAGATGTATTTGTATGAACAACCTTCGTGTTTAGGATCAACTCTTGTTGGTGAGACCCTTAGGAAAAGTGACCAATAGCATCAAACTTTTGAGAAGAGCTCCATAGCAATGACCCGTAAGTTAGATGACATGATAGAATTTCCTAAGTCGCAACCTAAGAGAACATATAACAAGGATTTAGAATGTGAGATAGTTATGGTTAAGATGCCTAAGTGCATGGCATGGTTAGATGATGAGCCCATAGGTGATCTAGATACGATGAAGGATAAGGCAAAAAATCTAAGCCCACAAATTACCCCATAGGTCCTCCCATCATTTGAGGTATACACACCGCCGTGACTCACCCGAAAGATGTAGAATAGACTATAGGAATCCTAATGGAGGTAGATACTTTGTACCACATGAAACTAGAGGATCTAGGCTTAAATACTAATACTCATGACCTCTTTCTTAGTTATAAGGGATTTCCTAGTGTTAATGAACCGGAGCCTCAACTTTTACCTAATTTTTCACCCTTAGATGTAAATATAGGAGATAAAAGAGGAACCAACCCACCCATCTACCCATATAGTCCGGATAATTTTAGGATGAAGGTAGTAAAACCCTTGACCATTCGCACATCGCCTTCACCCCATGTGGCATACTTTCATCAAAATGGTGTGTATCGCTACTATCACCTACACTTAACCTCAAGTGTAGGGTAGACCCACCTTTTACACGTCAAATAAGCGTAGAGTCAGGCTCGTGACTCGAACAAACACAAGCGCTTGTTGGGAGGCAACCCAATCTTTTATTTCTTGCATATTAGGTGTGTCTTGTGTGTTTTGCGTATTTTGTGTGTCTTGTGTGTTTGTTTTGAGTCATATGCTTGTATTGTCAAATCTTAGGTTTTATGCAGTATTTGGTACAGGAAATAACTTAGAAGATTGCGTACATGAAATTTTTCATCAAAAACAAAAAGTGAATTTTCACAAAGTGTGGAGACGGCGTCACAGATTATAAGCGACGCCGTCAGCTCGACCTCTGTGACGACGTCAGGATATTCCTGATGGCGTCATGAGGCCAGCTACTAGAAAATTCAAAATTTTTAAGTATTTTTGAAAATATAACTTGTGTAACATCTAAAATATGTAATTTCTTTGTAAATCTGCAATAACCTATGATTATGACATTACTCTCATCCTATCTTTATTGCTTTCATAGAGTCCAAACTTAGTTAATGAGGTTGTATTTATCATTCACCCGTGGATTTTACGCTTGGTGTAGTTGTCTTTGTCTTTGATTACAGGTTATATTTGATGAGAAGAAGCTTGGAAGATCTTAAGATTTTTTTATTAGACGATTATTGGAGGACGATTTAACCAGTTATCGCATGTTTCTTCTCAATTATTGAGCAAACCAGGTGAGTACTAGTTTCTTCTACTTGTTTTCTTATCCCTTTATTCGTTTTTACGGGTAATTCTATAGAACATTAGGGACAATGTTCAACTTAAGTGTAGGGGAAAAATAAGCCTTAGAAACTATTCCTTCAATTGCCATTTGCTTTGTCCTTAAAATGATGGGTAATATATCAAAACATAGCATAAAAAGGTAATTTTGACCCAAATTTTAAAAAAAATTATGACACATACCAACGAAAACCGAGTATTAATAGCGTCTCATGGATAGGAATGTGTATGACTAGCACAAAAACCCTTAGAATTCCACCCCAAAAATGTGAGGTTCGCCTTTAGATCTTTAGGAATTCGGGCATCTATTATTGATACCCAAGATAGTTTATACCTTTAGCTTTTTTGAGTTAAGGAGTAAGCAGTCATATGTATCTATCCCATCATTACAGATGTGTACGTGTGGTCTTTGTCGCCTTTTCTGGAGCATTGAGATCGGGAGTGTACCGATAGTATATTAAATTCTAGAACTTGTTCTTGTGATGTATCTCGAGACCGCATAGTAAGTATTAGGATTTTCTAGATAAGAGGCATTAGGATTAATCCATGTTTTAAACCTGTAATTGTTATGATGGTCACACCAATCATATAACTATCCCACACCCTTTCCATGCACTCATTTTTAGTGCAGGATACCCCTAGTACAACCCTCCGAGCCTATTATTTTCCACGGTTCTTGTAATTTTCTAGTTAAGCCGGACTATTAATGAAGAGCATTGTCACCCTTAAACCAATCGTTACACCCAAATCGCCTTAGCCTACCTTGTATGTACTCACCTTTAGTACATTATTGTTTTAGCCCATGTTAATTATTTGAGTACACGGTTTCTAAGTCATTATCCTTGTAAATACTGTTTTGGGACGATTAGGATTCATGGTAGTATTTATTTCGTAGAAGATTAGGGAAGAAAAGTTAAATCAATACCCCCGTATATTTGTTAGATGATCTCCATGTTGTTTTGATCCACCTCAAATCGGGTTATTAGTTAGATTGTAAATATCAAGCATGTAAAAGCTCAAGTGTAGGGGTACGTGTTATAAACCTCATGTTATGATGTATTATGTTATTAAAAAAATGAGAAAAATAGAAAAGAAAAAGAAAGAGATTGATGTAGAGTTATGTAAAGTTTGTATATCTTCGTCTGAGTCTTGGCTTAGCAACCAAACCAGCGTGTATTCGTGTAAATAATTAGCTAACCCTTCCACTCCAAATTCACCCAAAGCCACCTAAATGTATCCCATCTGTTTCTGTTTCCATTATATGTTATCTTATACCTACACCCCACAACCCTTAAAAAGTCCTCTTGGATAGTAATGAATAATGCTTACGCCTAGCGGTGGAGGTTTGATCCTTTACCAAGCCTATGGTAATGTATATGCTATGACAGGTAATTAGTGTTTATTTTCCATTTCCTCATAGTTGTTATAATTTATTATACACCCGAGAGAAAGAGAGAATCCCAAACACTTATGTGAGGTGCTAGTGTATGCTTTCCGTGCTTTAAATTACGAGGTTTAGAAGGTTGTGTTGTAAAATACTTTTAAAGAGTAAGTTAAATGACCCTCATATTGCAATTATCTAGGTAGAAAATCCCATTTTCTTGAGGACAAGTAAATGCTAGGTGTAGGGGTATTTGATGAGGTGTCATTTTATACACTTTTTCGGGGTCATTTAACCCCCTAAATCATGCATTTATGCCCAAAATAGGTACTTAATCATTCCTTTTCAAGTATTTAGCATTTGGAAGGCATTTGGAGGAAATACACGTGACTTGGGCTCATTTGGAGAAGAAACGGACAAGACTACAAACCTACACCAAAATCTCTTGAAGATTAGGCTTACAGAGCGTGGAGACGGCGTCGCAAGCATAAAGCGACACCGTCATGATTTATGAAGCATCAGCGTCAGTACATTGGTGATACCGTCAAAACATGGATGACATAAGGAAATCTGGAAGATTCGGTGTCACGAGATTAATAATACCATTTAACGCGCGCGTAGAGTACCAGATATTGTTTTGATCATAACTCCTTTATACGAACTCGAATTTTGATGATTCAACAGCCCACTCGTTCAGAACGAGAAAATCTAAAGCTATGCTAAAAATGTCATGGTGATGGCGTCACATGTTACTGGTGATGCCGTCATGAAGGTTGGTTAGGGTTTTGCCTATAAATACAACCTCATAACTTTGTTTTTATCAAGCCCCCAACCTCAAGTCTGATTCTAAGGTTTGGGTAGGTGTTTTTCCAGCAACTTAGAAGACCTAATTCAATCCATAAACATCTTGTAATGGTTTGATTATCGTATCTATCTTAATTCATTTCTTTAATTCCTTTTGTTGATTATAATTTCTCTTGCTTGAGTATGCTTGGCTAATTCATCTAGTATTTATTTGGGAATGCATAAACCTTGTCATTAATTGATTAGATCTTGTTATATGAGACAGATTCAATGAGTCTAATTGATTATAGTTTATAATTCTTATTTCTTATTGCTGCTTGTTGATGGATGTGTGCGTTAGGCTCTAAAAACCAGCTTTTGTCTGTATCGCTGTTGATATGTCTAGGGAAACGTGATTATGTAGAAAGGATACCATGGGTAACAATCTTCATACTACCTTACCCCTTATATGGTTGATCTCTCTTAAGATATTTCAAACGCATGTAATGTCCTCTTAGGGGCCTTGTAATAGTCTTTATACTACCTTATTTGCGCGTTGCCCTAACGAAATATTACATAGACGATGGGTTCGTGTAATCCGTTCATGAATTAGGAAATACTTTCACATTACATCTCAAGTGTGACAAAGCAATAGGTAGAATTGGATAGCTAGCAAGTAGTAGTGCATCCCAGGTGAATACGCTTCATTGTATAATTGTTATTTAGTTTATTAGTAATTAATTAGCTTAAAACCAAAACCTCTCTAAAACCAAAATTTACTTGCTTTCATTAAATATAAAAACACAAAAAGAATCTTCCTTCAACCTTTAGACCTTAGTGGACATTTGACCCGGCCTTCACAGTGCTATTCCCCTAGAGAACGATAACAACCCCCGAGCCTTGCCTATACTATACTACAACGGTTAGGTACACTGCCTAGGGAGTTGTAAAACTTCGTGTAGAAGTCCCTTACGACAACCGAATCAGCCGTATCCAGGAGCCTCTATACATCGTATACAAGGTTTATTATACACGAAGATTCTAAAAGATATCAAACGTGGTCTTTACTTAAAGAAATCCCTAATACGCCGTATCTCACATCGCCCAATACGGCGTATCGGCCTATTTCCAGACTCTATAAATACAAAATCCTAAACTCAGTTTTAGGTATGCAAGTGAAGCCCTAAACCACCAAGTCGACCATGAGACAAATAAAGGAGCATAAAAGGTCAGAAAAGAGCCTCAAGATCATAGGAAAAACTCTTGTAATCTTCGCGCGACCAAATACACGTTCGGTAAAGGTTTCTTTTCTTTAATCGTTCATATATGAAACCGTGTGTATTTTTACAATGACTATCGGCTGATACCTTTAGGTATCAGCCATGTCTATGAAGGTTTAATGTTTGATTTGTTTATATCAATTGCTTAATTTATAGTTGATTGCTTGATTATGTTTATCAATTTATACTTGTTTACGTGCTTAAGTATGTAACATATCATTCAATTGGGTCTAGTCCTACATATTTAATGCGCTGCAACTTCGGTGTTGTTTAGGCGTAGGCTAAGAGTCCAGGATAGCTATCCATATTGCAATTTATATATCTAGAATCATAGGATCACAAATATTGACCTATCCTTGCCTTTAGTTTAGTGAGCTTAGTTGGACCGGCATGTGACCCTGGGATCAACGAGTACGTTCTTATTCCATTGGTAAAGACTCGGACAGTGGACTACTAGTATATAAAGAGTCGTTAAGCAGTAAGTGGGTAAAGTCTCCATGAGCTAGGGTTTAGATGGACACCATTACTAATCACCTAAGATAGATTATAATCAACAAATGCTTGCTTTATGCGGATGCGTATAATTGTGATAGAATTAGCGTGTCTAGGTCTTAGGAAGAAGTACCGCATAAGTCTAGGAATGATATGCCCTTTGAGATAAGACAATCATTGCTTTAATAAATAAACCTGCTTTTTATCGGATTATTCATGGTTGATATGTTTTCTTTACATTAGTGTTTGACCGCTCCTCTATCATTTGTTCATCTTCTTGTGTGTGTTTATTGCTTTACTTGTCATCAAAACCCTATGTTAGATATCAGAACCATGCCAGTCTCTTAGGCTGAAACCCCTCTTATCATTAGATTAGGTTTAGCTTTGGTTTTGCATAATCTAGATTAACTTAACATAGATAACTAAAATACTGATAGAATTAGGAATTAACGTTCTCGCTCTTAGTGATTAACACCCTACTTACCAACGAAACTACATCGGACCGGGTACACTGCCCGTTATAGTGTTGTTTTTAGGTATAGTCGGCATAAAATAAATAGTAAAACTTGATAAGAAATAAATTACCTACACACAACGACACATTAAGTTTTTAGCGCCGTTCCCGGGGAGTGAAGTTGTTTAATTTTTATTTATTAGTGTTTTAGTTTAGATTAATTTGCATATTGTGTGTTTGTGTGTTTTTCTGCATTATTACAGTTTGCTGTAACTTTTGGAGTCGAATACTCAATACGGCGTATTCATCTTCTTGGATACGACATATAATTTTTTTCAAAACCAATGCAGCGTATTCAACTCTATCATCAATACGGCATATTCAGTTAACTGAATACGGCATATTAGGCTATTTGACCATTTTCTTTCCTAGCGAATTTGTTATAGGGTTAAAATGGACGACCCCAACATTAATATGGAGGAGTATATCAGACTTGAGGAAGAAAAAGCTCGTAGGCGTGGTAAGGTGTATAACTAGGAAACTGCTACGTATGGTAAGATCTGGGAAGATGAAGACGTTCACGACCTCAGATCTGCTGAAATCGAATTCTCAGCTATAGTGTTTAATGACACGTTAATGTCTGAACCCATGGTAAGTTCTCTCAACAATGAAATTGACTTTAGAATACCGTTTGACGAATCCAACGATGAAGATTACACGGTGATTTATGAAAAAAATTCATTTTCCTATAAAAAAAATTCAATGTTCTTATAAAATAATTTTTTGTTCATCAATTTTGAAAACGGATCTCGGAAAATGGAAAATCCTAAAGTTCAATATTCTTCATTTCTGTCATCCGAACCTACGATTAGTTATTTTAATGATTTTGACTACTTTAAAGATTTTGAGAAAGAGTTCCTAGCCATTGCCTACAATGATGCTCTAACATCTAAGTTAGATTTCTCTGAACCTACGGTAAGTCCTCAACATATCGATGAATTTGATAAAACATCGTTATCCGAATATGATGGTAAGGAACAAAACGTTATATACTTTAATGATCTATTTCCTTTTAACGTAATTTATCCCGATGATTTATTGGATAAAGACAACGATAATGATAAAATTGATATTGAACAATCTTCGGGGGATCTATCAATTGAACCATTACCTACAGTAATAAAAATCGATGCTCAATGGTCAAATAAACTTTTGGAAACAAGTCATGATACAGCTAGTAAATTTTTCAAAACTAATACTTTTAAGGAATTAGGTTTTAGTATTGTGACTTGTAATTTTCTCAACAAAGGGACGCCAATAAATTTTATCAAGAATTTATATGTGCCATTTGGCATCCCGTTCGACCCCAAGTTGTTTTATATGGATGGGATAAAACTGGGGCAAGTCTAACTTAAAGATTTTTCTGTAAACAAAAGTGCTTGCCGGGAGATAACCCAAAATGTATTTTCAATATTCTTATCGAGTCTGTCCTTTCAGACTGTCTATACGGCGTATCCAAACCCCATGGATACGCCGTATCCAAACCCTATGGATACGACATATTGACTACTTAGACATTCTTCAGTCTTTATTTTCTGCAATTTAAGCTTTATTTTTAGACTGGTCGATACGGCGTATTCGTTAAACAGATACAACGTATTCGACTTCTGACTTGTACTTAGGATTGTTTCTAAGGTATCGATACGGCGTATCCTGGGGAATGGATACGGCGTATCGACTTCCTATACAGTTTTAGGTTTTTATTTCGAGTCTAACCAGCGAATTCACAAAGATAGAAATTGCACTTGTTTTCTTATATCTTACACATGACTTACTGAAAGAAAACGACTTTGGTCAAGTATCGATAATCTAAAATTCTTGCTCAATAAATCAACATGGAAAATCTACCGAGCAAATATCAGGGGAGTTTCTCGTTCTAATTCTTTTATTTCCCATTTTTAATGTTTTATCTATACAACTAGGGCGTTGTATAATTAGTGGGGAGGAGTGGCATTAGAACTTTACTTGCCCTATTTTTTACACTAACATGCTTAAATTATGCTTAAATTAAAAAAAATCGAGCATACTTTTGTGAAAATTACTAGTTACATAACCTGTACGCAAAACCCTTGTTACTTCATTACTACTGTTATGAAAACGTTTTCCTGTGCAATGTTAAACTATGGTTTCATTAGTGGTTTCTAAGGTCGATAGACTTGAATAGGCATATTTAGTCTATCCTATACTTCTTCGATTCCGACTCAGTCCAATTCGTATAGGAGGTAGGATATCCAAGTTGCATGATTAATCCCAACTATTCCCAAAACATATCTAATAACCTATAAAGATTATTAACCCCCTCTGAAAGAGTTCCTGTGCTTTTTAAGTATTTTGAGTGATAAGTGCGGAGACCGGTTAGTTCTTACACTAGGGATGGAGTCATAGATCCTACCTAGTACACGGTGGATCCCATATTTACATGATAATCTAATAATGGGGAAAGCAAGGTCCAAACCACCCGTACTACCAAAACCCAGGGTTACACGATAGTCAAGGAATATCTAACGAAACCATAATCTAACAGGAAACAAACATCATAACAATAGTAATTACATAACTAGGCTAGCACTTTAAGTGCTTAGCCGCTCATGGTAACGAAAACACAGCAAGAAATAGAAGTAATCATAGATTGAAAGCTCATAATTCTTACAGTATTCGTATTTGAACGATTAAATACAAAAAGTAAGTAAAGTGTGATCTCCCTTGGACTCCAGGTGGAATTCTTTGAAGGTTGGAAGCCTTTGTCGCCTCTCTAATTGGCTGTGGAGGAAGTGATGTTAGAATAGCTTGAATGAGGCCTCTATTTATAGGTATCAAACCTGTTATGGCATAACTGGTAAAAGTGTTACGCCGTAACCTTCTTACATGGCATTCCATAAATAAGCAATTGTTGCGACGTAACCAGATATTACGTTACCCCGTAACCTTCAAATAATTTCCATATGTACGTGATCTTCATTCCATATTTGTGGATCTTCATAGTTACGACGTAACCATAAGGTGTGTTTATGCCGTACTCTAACTTGGAGTAAATTTCCATCCAAACACAGGTTACGTGCGTAAGCTAGATATGGGTTACCCGTGAAAGTTGTCCCTTGATCTTCGTACTTGCTTAGATATATGTATATCGTTGTAACCATGTATTGGTGGATACGCCCATAACATTCTTCGGATAATTGACCTGAGTCCCTTTTTTCCTTGTTTCTTGTCATTTTCTTGTGTTTCACCTGAAAACTACAAAATAATAGAAAATATCTCGTTTTCTAGTATTAGTGAAACATTTGCAGGTAATATAGGGGGTATTTTGCCACTAAAAAGTATCAAATATTTGATGTTATCAAATATCCCCCACTTGATTTTCTGCTAGCCCTCAAGAGAACCGTTATCATAATTTCCAAAAAGATTTCTCGAGAATCATTTCAAGAAATGAATCTAAAAAACAATTATGCTAGAAAAAACATTAAAGCCGAACACCTCATGAAAAGGGGATAAAAAGTCACTCAACTCTCCACTAGTCTAAGTGTTTCATTTTCGGGGTAATCGCTCAATTGCACAGTCATATAAGCTTGGAAAGCACACAAATCTGCACCAGTTAGAATTAGGGTCTAAATAATTCTCGAAGGCAACAAGGATAATGTGGTTTTAAAGAATGGGATACACATTTAATGCTTGTTAATATAAAAACACAAAACAAATAGTCTAAAGTAATCTAAGGTTGTCATAACTAGCCACTGTCCATCTATAGGTCCAAAAGTCTAAGTCTGAGAATCTGATCTTCAATAATGGGTTACTAGCTCTATTCTTCATAAGTATTGGGATGACTTGGTGTAATAATGGGCTACTAGCTCCATTCTTCATAATTATTGAGATGTCTTGGTGCAATAATGGGATACTAACTCTATTCTTCATAATTACTTAATTTGCACCATCTTTATATCTTTTATCACATGGGTGGTTTTTAATTGCACCCTTTTTTTCTTTCTTTTTAAACATGCAAATGCTACAGGAGTTTATACCTTTTAGTTATTGCCCCTACATCATTTGATATTATACGCACATCCCCCACTTGAGATGAACAATGTCGAAAGTGATGATATAGGGGGGTCTTTGTAGATCATAACTGATTGGTCTTCCATCAATGCATAAAATTTTCGTTCCCATTCCCCCGAACCATGGACTTAAGTAGCCAGAAATTTCAAGACAAAGATAACTATAAACTACAGGGTAGGTTAAGGTGAAATTGTGTAACGATACATATAACATTGGGTGAAAACATATATTGGTTTAACAAGGGTGATCTACGGGTATCTTGTACTAATAATGAATGCAACAAAAAGGTTTTATCACGGGAGATCAACAAGTTAGTATAACAAGTCGATAAACACACACATATAGGCTATTTGGACGATTTCTTAAGTGTTGCCTTCTTGAACTATCTATTCCTACTAATCAATTAGGTCTCGAAATGATGTACAGGCCAAGTTCTAAAGTCTCCAATACTACCGGCACACTCAATATTTTAGTAGATTTTTTGAATAATATGATGGAAACGGAATATTAGGCTTAAATCTCACCAAGTAATAATAAAGGGTAATGTGCATTCGGCAAAGATTAATTCTGGTTATTTAAGAAAAATTTGTCAAAAATTTTAAAATTGGCATAATTTTCAAAGAAACTAGAAAATCGAAGGCAAAACATACGTCAAGTATTAATTCTACTCCTATCCCCCCACTTGATTTGTACAATGTCTCTATTGTATATTAAGGAAATGACATAAAAAGGAAAGAGTATAATTAAGACAAGAAACTCCCTGAGCATTGCTTCGAGATTTGAAATTTGGCGGAAATCTTTTAGATTATCTTCGTCTTCCCGCAAGCTCTTTATCCCATGTGATCACAAAAATAAACAAAAGCATAAAATCATTCTACAAGAATTATGAAGTGTACAAGAAATACAAACCTAACTCACTTACGTAGGTATCACAGTTGCATTTAGCATATGCAACGAGCCTTTTAAACCACTTGGTGCCCCAAGTGGAAGAGTTTTGTCTCGTGAGGGATTCCAGAGAAGATACCCACAAAGTCCATTAAGGTTTAGACATGTTTAAAACTTATATTTTTAAGGTTTCAGAGGGAGGTTACGGCATAACTCCAGTGGTTACGTCGTAATCAAGTGGTAAAATTTTTAAGTTTTTAGGCATTACGGCGTAACCATGAAATGGATTACGTCGTAACTATAGTGGTTACGACGTAAACTAAATTTGTTACACCGTAACTGTTGCAGATTCAGCAAGGTTACCACATGATTATGAGTCGAGCCGGTCTCGATAATTGCCTCCTAGCTTCTGGATTCTGCAAAACAAAGTTAGAAACATGCAAACCAACTAATGTATAAAGGAAATTTCATTAACTAAAGGACGAGTTGTCTCCCGACAAGCACTTTTGTTTATTAACGAGTCTTTAAGTTAGACTCATGCTCATGTTACGTTTTGTTGTTTTCTACTTCCTTTCTGATCATTTCCTTATATTTTGATCCGTTCTTTCGCTTGAGGTGCGAAACATTATTTAAGTCTTTGGAAACACAGATAAAAATTTGTCCACCTTCAAATGAATATTTCTTAACCTCGAACGTTTCCACATGTACTTCTGGTGGATGACAATCTTTGTCTTCTATCCCCATTTCCTCACGTTCTTCTTTTTCGAACTCATGATTGTGCCACCTATGATTATTATTATGCACTTGGTTACAATATTCCCATATGTTATCAAGAATGTGTCCTTTCTTCCCTATTCCAAGTTCGTACTAATCAGCCAGCTTATCGATTTCTAAATTAAATTCCTACTTGTAATCATCAAAGCTTCTATGGGTCAGGTTATTTGCAATGGCCGAGTCATCTTGGAAATAGTCAATTAACCATAATTTTAATAGTACTTTTTTCACAGGTTCACTAATGTTGGTATGCCCAACCTTGATCAATGTCTATTCTCTAAAGGTATAATCTTTAGGTCTAGGGTTGTTGGATTCCTAAGAGGATACTTCAGATGAGGGACTAATATCACACCATTCCGCGTATCTATTGTCCCAAACCAAAGCATTGGTTTGGCTTTTTCCATATTTTGCTAAAAGGAAATCAAGGAAGGATAGTCCTTTTCCTTTTATATTTCTCCTTTCATTATCGTAGTTGCAGTACCAAAACCTTAAATTCCCAGTCTTAGATACCCCACATATTTCTACCCTACCATCACATATTTTTTGTCGGGGTCACAAGATGGCCACATATTGGTTTGTTCCTTGATGTTTTGTTTTATCGGGTTATAAAAGTATGCTCTAGGAACATTCTCGTCTAAATTAATGTTCCGTTTCTTATGATTTCGATCACCTAAGGTTAGGGACCTATCATGCCAGTTTCTCGACTCTCCGTAGTTGTTTTGATTATTACTTTAAGCAGGGGATTAAGGTCTATTATTTCGGCCAGAAATATCCATGAAATTTTTTCACAAGGATTATGATCTTTTCGCATCATATCAAAACTTATTCTATCTTCATTAATTCCTAAAGAAAATTTTCTAGCGAAGACATCTATTTCCGCATGAATGGTAGCAAAAAGGGTCTCCCTAGAATTGTAGTTTCAGAAGGGGTTTTGTCAATGATTACAAAATCAGAAGGGAATAAGAATTTATCAATCTTAACTAGAATATTTTCAACTATCCCTAAGGGTGCCTTTTTAGACATATATGCCATTCCACAGAGCATATTTGTTTTCTTAAGATTGGTAAGATGTAAGTGTTCAAATATACTCCAAGGCATTACATTAATACTAGCACCTACGTCAGCCACCGCATAAAAATTAAATTTACCGATCGTGCAGGGGAGTGTGAAGCTTCCTGGATTTAATTCTTTGGGTGAGAGTTGGTGTTGTAGGGCATCAGGAGTATCCCTTTCAGTTTCCAATATGAAGGACACTCCATGGAGTTTGTTGAGCACAGTCATTTCTTGATTAGCAGTAACTATTTTAATTTGTCTTGAGGATGAGTCAGGGGTTTTATTCGAGTGAATTTCCTTAGTTAACTGTTCGATCTGGGTCTCTAAATTCTTGAGCGAGGCGCTTTGGTTCCTAGTGTTAATCTTGACATTCTCTTGAAGTTTCTTAATCTACACCTCCCTTTTAGTTGTTCTTTGTGCAGATTCCTCTTGATACTTAGCTAAACGGTGGGCGGATATCAGTCTTAGTGTAGTATCCAGGTGGTCCTACACGAAACTTTCCCCCATTACTCTCGTTAAAAGGCGTTGTTCGTCTAAATTCTCTATATCTGACCTCTTCAACTTGTTTAACTTCCTCATTGAGGGGACAATCTTTGTCGAGGTGAGGTCCTTCACAAATTTGACATCCAACCTGGATTGCATAAACACTTTCCTTAAGCTTCTTCATGTCTCGTCCCAGGGTGTCCAATTTATTTACCAAAGCAGCTAGTCTATCATTGCTACTACTGCTTCCAATATTCCTACTTGTTGTTCCGTCGTGCCATTTTTGAGAATGGTCAGCCATGGTTTGAATCGCTGTGAGAGCTTGGGCTGGTGTCATCCTAGGGATTGGTCCATGTGAATCAAGCATTTGACGGTTCATAGTGCTCAAACCCTTATAGAATATGTTTACCTTTTGATGACTATTGATGTCATGAGTAGGGTACTTGTATAGCCGGTCATTATACCGCTCCCAGGCCTAGTATAATGATTAGTCACCTTCTTGCTTGAAGTTGTGAATATCTTCAAGCTGTTTCACGGTCTTGGAAGGTGGACAATACCTTTGAATAAAGGATTTTTTAAGGAGATCCCAAGTATTGATAGTTCCTGGGGCGAGTCTGTCCACCCATCTTTTTGTGGCTCCGGTAAGAGTAAAGGGAAAAACTCGGAGCATGACTGCGTCTTTAGAGACTCTGAGAATATTGAATAAGCCAACGATGCCGAGGACCCGATCAATGTGATCGTGAGCATCCTCATTTTTGTTCCCGGAGAAAGTGTCTTCCCTTAATTCACGCATGAATTGACTCTTGATTTCGAAATTATCATTGCCCTCGATTTCGAGTTTAACCACGCCCGGTGCCTGGTTTTCTCGTGACAATGCTAAGTATTGTTCCACGGTGAGAGTATCGACGTCTACTCCTGCCATAGTTCCTGCAGATATAGATTTTAGGGAAAGAAGAGAAATAATGAAATAATCAAATTAATTTTAATTTTTAGCTCACCGGTAACGGCGCCAAAAACTTAATGCGTATTTTCTTTAAAATATTAATTTATCAAGTTTTAAATTTATAAAACTCGATCTACCTGACAACGCACTAACAGGCAGAGAACCCGATCGTGGGTAGTATAGAATGGTAAATCCGAGGTCGTCCCAAGAGCTAAGTTGTAATTAGTTTTAATTTGAAATGTCACTTTTAAAAATTGTTTTTGAATTGATTTGAAATAAATAACAATAAAATTAAATACTAAAAATTAAAAGAGTTTAGAGATATCAGGAAATAAAATGTGCTAACCTAGTTACTTCATTATTACTGTTATGAGAACATTTTCTTGTGCAATGTTAAACTATGGTTTCATTAGTGGTTTCTAAGGTTGATAGACTTGAATATGTATATTTAGTCTATCTTATACTTCCCGCGATTCTGAATCAGTCTAAATCGTATAGGAGGTAGGATATCTAGGTTGCAGTGATTAATCCTAACTATTCCCAAAACTTATCTAATAACCTATACAGATTATTAACCCCCTCTGAAAGAGTTCCTGTGCTTTTTAAGTATATTGAGTGATAAGTGCGAAGACTGGTTAGTTTCTATACTAGGGATGGAGTCATAGATCCTCCCTAGTACCCGATGGATCCCATATTGACATGATAATCTAATAATAAGGCAAGCAAGGTCCAAACCACCCGTACTACCAAAACCCAGGGTTACACGATAGTCAAAGAATATCTAACAAAACCATAATCTAACAGGAAACAAAACATCGTAACAATAGTAACTACATAACTAGGCCTTCACTTTAAATGCTTAGCTGATCATGGTAACAGAAACACAACAAGAAATAGAAGTAATCATAGATTGAAAGCTCATAATTCTTATAGTATTTATATTTGAACGATTAAATACAAAAAGTAAATAAAGTGTGACCTCCCTTGGACTCCAGGTGGAATTCTTTGAAGGTTGGAAGCCTTTGTCGCCTCTTTAATTGGATGTGGAGGAAGTGATGTCGGAATAGCTTGAATGAGGCCTCTATTTATAAGTATCGAACCTGTTACGACGTAACTGATAAAGGTGTTATGCCGTAACCTTCTTACAAGGCATTCTATAAATAAGCAATTGTTGCGGCGTAACCAGATATTGTGTTATGAGATAACCTTCAAATAATTTCCATATGTACGTAATCTTCATTCCATATTTTTAGATCTTCATCGTTACGGCGTAACCATAAGGGGTGTTGCGCCGTAATTCTATCTTGGGTAAGATTTCCTTCCAAATGCATGGTTACGGTGAAACTAGATATGGTGTTATGCCGTAAAGTTGTCCTTGATCTTTGTACTTGCTTAATATATGTTACGATGTAACCATTTTTGGTGTTACGCCGTAACATTCTTCAGATAATTACACTTTGAGCCCCTTTTACCTTGTTTCTTGTCATTTTCCTGCATTTCACTTGAAAACTATAAAATGATAGAAAATATCTCATTTTCGAGTATTAGTGAAACATTTGCAGGTAATATAGGGGGTATTTTGCCACTAAAAAGTATTAAATATTTGATGTTATCAGTGAACATCAAAACTAAACAATAAGAATACAATGACGAAATGTAAAAACAGATGATTACCTTGAGTGAGAACAAACGCCGAGTTTCCACCTTAAGTGTCCACAGGCTGCGTGTTGCCAAAGCTGTTAGCAAGAAGAGT
>BQNB010012597.1:2188-33875 GCA_026074375.1 Tanacetum coccineum
AACCAAATCTATTACCTGATTTCGACCTCCTGTTTGGGATATAAGCATCAATCACACGACCATGTTCTTGACATTCTTTCCAAAGATCATGAAAAGAAAAATGTTATGGGAAATTTGTGACATAAATTGACGTCGAGATTTGTTGCACTTGATCTTCTTTAGATCTACGATCGCCCACAATAAACACCAGAAAAACCACAGATCCCTAATAAAGAAACGAAGCCCTAACCCAGAAAAAAAACGAACTTAAAAACAATTGAGAAACAAAACCTAGGCGATAAAAAACAAAAGAAAATAAAAAAATTAATCGTGTCCCTATGGTCTTAAGGTGAGAAATCGCCTAACTCGCTCGTTTAGAAATCAAATCAACAAGTGACGATCTCAATAAACAGGGGTTATAACGATCATCACCCAAAAGAGGTAGTAGACAAGATCAATTAGAAAAGGAGACGGCATATCGCTAAGGATCGCCAGCAGATTTAGGGTTTTGTTAATCAATGATGTATTATAAGACTGTTAGCTTCATTAAAAGTTCAAAAAGTTAATTTAGTCACATTTTTAATTTTGGATTTAATGCATGAAGCTAACATTGAACTTGTTTTGTCACTTTTGTGCATATAAAACTTACGGAAGGATATTGATCCTGTGACATCTTTATGCCAGTTGAACACCAAAAGTCAACTCGATTAAATGTCCATAACAATTTACAATTTCCACAACATGAAATGCATGTTGAAAAAATAGTATATGTAATATATATTTATGTCCAAAATAGATATAATATGAATGAGATATCGTGTCTCAAAGTGGGACACGTGAAACACAAAATCTGAAAATCTATTTTAGGAATAGATTTAAACTTATCAAATAAGTTTGTACAGAATATTTTGTGTCATTAAAAGATATGCAAATCTTTTTTTGTTAATAAAAGATTTGCTTAAGTTGGGCAGTTATTTATCTAGAAAAACAAGACAACGTTTTCACTATAAATAGAGGCCTAGTCTCATTCGTTTTAGACACAACAAAATATGCAGCTCCATAGAAACCAAGTTCTAGCAATCCTTTCGATCAGAAATGTACGACTGCTTTCGTGATTTTTCAGGCAAGTTTGTCAGGTCCGGCTGTAAAACAGCTTTGGACATTGTACCCTGGGAAACAGACAGTGAATCTATTTTAAGGGAATCGTGTTAAACACGAGCCTCGTTCCACGACCTTTTACTGCTTTTATTTACTTATCGTTATATAGTGTCTGTCTTCTGTTTCTACCCCCTTTATGTCTGTTATTTAATTGTCTGTTATTTATTTTCTGTTAATTTAATTTATTGTATTATAATTCAATTTTATTAATAAAAGTGTGACAGTTTCCCAACAGTCTTAAAACAGATTCTGTGTAACAGAATTAAAATCCCTTTTGTTAAATCGGATTAATTATTATTAACAGATTTTATAATTATAAATTTTTTTCTGTCGAAACCAAGTTGAGTTTCTTTGGAAATCAGTTTTAATAAACAGATTTTTAATATACAGATTTGGAATTACAGATCTATAACGATTTTTAAAAAGCAGTTGTTTAGATCAGTTTAATTTGAAACCAAGATTGAGTTTCTGTTAAACTGATATAGTTGATTCTCTGAAACCAAGATTGAGTTTCTTTGAAGCAGATCCGGTACAAGGTTATAGAAATCAGGATTGAATTTCTTGGATACCGGTTTATAACAGTTTATTTAATTGTTTGTGTGTGATCTTTCAAGTGTTCAGATCAGTTTATTTTGAAACCAAGATTGAGTTTCTATTAAACTGATCTATTTGATTCATTGAAACCAATTTGAGTTTCTTTGAATCGGATTTGGTACAAGTTTAAATAAACCAAGTCGAGTTTATTAGATACCAAATTATTGACAAGTTTACTAATGGTAACACGATAGTAACCCTAGTGAATCTTGTAAATGTAATTGGTGCGCCAGTTACTCACATGGTTGCAAATCATGACGAATTTAGATTCATTGAAACCAAGTGGATTTTCTTTGAAACAAATCTCTTAAAACATAAGTTGTTATTTTATTAGATAATTGTAACATGTTCAATGAAATCAAGAAGAGTTTATTTGAAACAAGATATTGATAATTATACAAGTTATTATTAAATATCAGATTATATACATCATTTTTACTAAATTAGTGGAAGTGTTTGTTTGACTTGTCTAGTTTATTTTAAACCGGGTCGAGTTTAATTATTAACTAGATATAATTCTTGAAATTTTGAAGTTTAAAAGTATATCTGTAGAGACCTTGTTGAGTTTCTTTAGAAGAATGGATCTATTGAAACCTTGTTGAGTTTCTTTAGATGAATGGATCTACTAAAACCTTGTTGAGTTTCAGTATAGAAATAGATCATGTAAAATATGTGGAAATCGTAGAGGGGGGTGAATACGTTTCAATTAAAAAACTTTAAGATCAAAGATTACATCACTCTTCTACCGGCGGTCCCATATATATATGGGGGCCGCCAAGTATATCAGGGGGCCGCCTGAGTTATGGGACCGCCACCAGAAGAGGTTCTCGGACTAGATCTTTTGTATCAATTACCCGATCAAGTTTGACGCATTATGAGAAGTGGCGATAATAGGTTTACAATAGCTAACACATATTCTAACAATATAACCACATTCACAATATATAGCACAAAGAGCTACACAACCTTAACTAACAAGATCTACACAACCATTCACACAATCATGAGCACAATGCAAGTATAAAAGTAAAGCGACAAATGTAAAGAAATAAGTAAAGCGAAAGGTAAAAGAAAATATAAACCGACACGGTGATTTATAGTGGTTCGGTCACGAAGCTCCTCTTCGCCCTACTCCACTCCTCGAGTATCCAACTCGAGAGTTACTTCACTAATCAACAAGCTCCCTTTCGGCGGAGAAAACCTTATACTCATGCTTACATTATTTTCCGACACTAAGCTAGATGTCGAGTCCTTCTTCGGGTACAACCAAACCCGTTATGTTTTATGGCCCAACATAACAAACCTTGTGTTTTATGGCCTAAACACATAAACCGCGTCGCTTACATTATTTTCTGACACTAAGCTAAATGTCGAGTCCTAATCTTAGCTAGAACCAATCTACCACTTCACCAATGTATTTTAAGGCCTTACATACCTAACAACCCACAATTAACCCATCCAAATATATACATCATTTGGATCTACACACTACTAAAGATTGGAAGACATTGACTGTCGAAACCAAGTTGAGTTTATTTAGAAGTCAGTTTTAATAAACAGATTTTTAATGTACAAATTTAGAATTATAGATCTATAACGATTTTTAAAAAGCAGTTGTTCAAATCAGTTTAGTTTGAAACCAAAATTGAGTTTTTGTTAAACCGATCTAGTTGATTCACTGAAACCAAGATTGAGTTTCTTTGAAGCAGATCCGGTACAAGGTTATAGAAATCAAGATTGAATTTCTTAAATACTGGTTGATAACAATATATTTAACTGTTTGTGTTGATCTTTTAGGATGACAATCACGATTGTGACTACTCTTGTAAATGTAATTGGTGCGCCAGTTACTAACATTGTTGCAAATCATGACGAATTTAGATTTATTGAAACCAAGTAGAGTTTCTATGAAACAAATCTCATAAAATATAAGTTATTATTTTATTAGATTATTGGAATGGATTCATTGAAACCAAGTGTAATTTCTTTGAATCAAGATATTGATAATTATACATGTTATTATTAAATATCAGGTTATATACATCACTTTTCTAATTTAGTGAAAGTGTTTGTTTGACTTATCTAGTTTATTTTAAACCGGGTCGGTTAATTATTAACTAGATATAATTCTTGAAATCTTTTGGAGTTTAAAGGTATATCTATAGAAACCTTGTTGAGTTTCTTTAGAAGAATGGATCTACTGAATCCTTGTTGAGTTTCTTTAGAAGAGTGGATCTACTGAAACCTTGTTGAGTTCCAATGTTGAAATTGATCATGTGAAATCGATCTATTAAGATCTTCTTAATGGAAATTGACAACATCATATTACATATGTGTTTTTTGATGAAACCATTATGTAATAAACGATATTGTTTAATTATCTAGTCGAAAGACTTCCTTTAAAGTGGTTTTGTATAACGGATCTTACAAAACATTAGCGTTTTAAACAAAATTCGATTAAAATCATTTTTGTTAAGAAATACTTCTAATTAAGCATGTTGTTAATAGTATCAAAATTAGTTTCAAACTAATCATGAGATCTCGTATTAACAAAATATTTGGAATGTCACGAGTGACATCTAAAAGATCTGCTCCCGAACTTGTTAAAAAGGGAGACCGATACTCTAGTTACGTGTACGGTAGATTAAGTATTAAGAAACCTTATGTGCCATAACTATGCGTTATATGGTCAGAATGACATGAAAACCGAGGCTATAAGGGAATCCGACCTTAGATGATGGTGGATTAACACTTCGATATCATATCATGTTTATGGTGATAAGAGTTTGATTAACTCTTTTAATGTAGTGAATAGAGAAAACGAATTTGGACAACTCTCCAACTGCTATTATCACGGGAATGAGAGATGTGATTTACATCTGGAAAAGAGTTTAAGTTAACCAACGTATTGTACGTGCCGGAGATTCGTAGGAATCTTATGTCCGGATGGTTACTTAATGAAATTTGGCTTTCATCTTGTGTTTGAATCAAATAAAAAAAATCGAGTTAACGAATAGCATAATTTGAAAATGTTTAAGCCGAATGTATTTTCAAATGGTCATTTCATTAAAATGAGTATGAATTCAGCTTATTTAATTGCTTAAATGTATGGCATGGTTGACTCGGACATGTTTTAATTTTTAACTCAATATGTTATCTAATTAAACCAAATTGGATACCTTTTTTACACGGATTACAGAATTAAAACTTGTGTTGAAGCCAAATTGACAAGATTGTCTTTTCTCTTGGTTAAACGGAAATAACCGAACCCCTTGATATGATTCACATGGTTTTATGTGATTTGGAATTGATACCTACTAAGGTATCAAATAGCGAGTACTTCATCATATGTGTTGATGGTGGTACAAAATATTGCTATTTATACTTACTTGAGAGTAAGGATATAGACAAGATTGTTCTATATAAATAAGTTGAGAATCAACTTATCATTGAACAAGGTGGTTCAAAGTCACATCGGAGGTGAATATGTGTTTCTATTTCTAAATTTATGTGCTAAAATTAGAATAAGACACAAATTTATTGCTCTTGATACTCCAACAAAAGAATTGTTGTAAGAAAAGAACCATGCATTAGAAGATATGATTAATGCCATGTTCTTAAGTCCTAGTTTAAGCCATGACATGTGGGGGAAAGTGATTATATCGGCTACTTATCTTTTAGATAAGATCCCTTGTTAAGAAAATAAGATAGTTCTTATGAACTATGGACGAAAAGAAGACTATCTTATAAGTATTTACAAATGTGGAGGGATATCTATACAAAAGATTTACCTAAAACTGTGAATTGCATATTCTTAGTATATGCTCATAATAGTAGTACTTATGGTTTCTTTGTGTATGCGATATACACAAGGATACCATAATGTAATAAAGAAGTGCTTCCTTCTTTGAAAATATATTTCCTTGTTAATGAAGGAAATTGGAAAATCATCTAGAATAGATGACAAAGTTGTCCAAGATCAGAGGCAACAAGATGATTATGATCTCTAAGATGAGAGACAAGATCAACCCAAAGAAGAAGAGTTTGAACCTAGAAGAAGTAAAAGGGCAAGAACAGAGAAATCGTTTGGACCCGATTTGTTTCTTTTATAGTAGAAAATGAACCAACTTCTTATCAAAAAGCGGTAACTTCCTCGGAATGACTCAATGGAAAGAAGCCATTAAAAGTGAAATATATTCTATTTTAGCTCGTGGATTTACTTTCGGGTTGTAAACCACTAGGCTATAAATGGATCTTCAAAAAGAAGAGGAAAGCCGATGGCACCGTTGACACGTACAAAGCAAGACTAGTATTCAAAGGATTTAGACAACGCGAAGGTCTAGATTACTTTGATACTTATTCGCTTGTTACGCGAATAACCTTGATTAGAATGATAATTGCTATTGCCGCATTAAGAATTTTGGAAGTTCACCAAATAGATGTGAAAAAGGCATTTCTAAACGGAGATTTAGAAAAATAAATATATATGAACCAACCTGAGGGTTTCATGGCTCTTGGATTAGAGAACAAAGTTTATAGGCTTGTTAAGTCATTATATGACTTAAAGAAATCTCCCAAACAAGGGCATCAAATTTTACCATATCATGTAAGAACGTGGATTCGAAATTAATAGATGTATGTGTGTACTCATGTGTTTATACATAGATAGTATAATTATCACTAGAAGTGATAAGAAGATAAACAAATCCACTAATGACATGTTGGAGTCAAGATTGACATGAACTTCATTAGTTGTTGAATATGGTTCTAGGAACTAAAGCCACGTGAACCAATATGTATTTGTTTTGAAGTTAAAAACATTATAAGGACAATATTCTTGAGATGTTCAATGTGGGGGATTCTTGCCTAGCTAGAATTCAATGACATCTTTTAATCTAAAGGTGTTGCTCATTTTGAATACTCAAAGAATATTAGGCATCTTATGTGTTTAATGACGGGCGTCTGACCTGATTTACAACTTATAGTCAGGTGGGGACCATTTGAGTAATTATTACATGAGTACTATGATTGAATTATAGAAGATATCCAATTGCTATCAAATGATAGAGTCATGTAAATACGGATTCTTATATGTATAAGAATCTAGATCCACTAGAGCAGATGTATTTACGCTAATTGGGAAGCTATGTTTTAGAAATCTTAAAAGTATTTCAAATAGACGCTTATAGCTAAATCTGTGATGAAATCTAATTTTATCATTTTAGATAAATTTATAGAATATGCGGGATATTTACGTTAATTCGTAAAGGACATACCAACATGGCGTAAACCGGTAACGGCCATGTTTATAAAGTGTGATAGTCAATTGAATTTTGACAAAGCTCATATCACAATGTAAAACGGTAAGTTGAGACATATTCATCATAGACAGTGATTGGTGCGACAACTACTCTCACATAGAGTTATCACGATTGAATACGTAAAGTCAATGGATAACACCGCGGATCTGCTTACGAAAGGCTTAAGCAAAGAGTTGATTAGAGAGTCGTCAAGAGGAATGTGACTAAAGCCCTTAAAGGAATGAGTTTCTATGAAGGAAAACCTAACCCAATTGACTGAAGATCCCAAGATCTAGGTTCAATGTGATAACATAATCATAGAAATGTGGGGAAGTCATGTCAATATGGGGTGTTACTTAAAATTGTAACATCATAGTCCATTCCTATAACAAATGTGACTTGTTGAGGTTAAACATATGGCTTTAATGATTCAAGATGAAATCAAAAAGCATAATGATTCAAGATGAAATCGCAAAATATATGTTTTTAATGATTCAGGATGAAATCACCTATGTGAGAGAGAAGTGGGGTCGCTTCGAAGGGAATTATGGGGGGCGCAATTCCTAAGAGCTCTTGCAGAACCAGGCTAGTGTTCATGACCATAACGAGCACGACTATGAGGACTTGACAAGCTCAGGGTGAGTCTTGTGTGAGTGTATATTGTTGTCTACGTAAACGGATGTTGAGTTCAAGGACATCACGTCTACTCAGATCTAGGAGACTAAGTGCATCTCACAAGGGAAGGTTCAAAGGATCACATCTCCCTATCTTATGCAGGACTCAACCGCAGAAATTTCGCCGAAACTTTCGTGTGTTTTTGACCAATTTCCATTCATGTGGGGGATTGTTGGAAAAATAGTATATGTTATATATATTTATGTCCAAAATAGAGATAATATGAATGAGATATCGTGTCTTAAAGTGGGACACGTGAAACACAAAATCTGGAAATCTATTTTAGGAATAGATTTAAACTTATCAAATAAGTTTGTACAGAATATTTTGTGTCATTAAAAGATATGCAAATCTTTTTTTTGTTAATAAAAGATTTGCTTAAGTTGGGCAGTTATTTATCTTGAAAATAATGTACAACTTTTTTACTATAAATAGAGGGTATAAGTCTCTGCATCCGGTGATTTTTCAGACAAGTTTGTCAAGTCCATTTTGTACAACAGCTTTGGACGTTGTACCCTGGGAAACAGACGGCGAATCTGTTTTAAGGGAATCGTGTTAAACACGAGCCTCGTTCCACGACCTTTTACTGCTTTTATTTACTTATCGTTATATAGTGTCTGTCTTCTGCTTCTACCCCTTTCTGTCTGTTATTTAATTTTCTGTTATTTATTTTCTGTTAATTTAATTTATTGTATTATAATTCGATTTTATTAATAAAAGCGTAACAGTTTCCCTACAATCTTAAAACAGATTCTGTGTAACAGAATTAAAAACACTTTTGTTAAATCAGATTAATTATTATTAACAGATTTTATATTTATAAACTGTTTTCTATCGAAACCAGGTTGAGTTTCTTTGGAAATCAGTTTTAATTAAACAGAATTTTAATTTACAGATTTGGAATTACAGATCTATAACGATTTTTAAAAGCAGTTGTTCAGATCAGTTTATTTTGAAACCAAGATTGAGTTTCTATTAAACTGATCTAGTTGATTCATTGAAACCAAGATTGAGTTTCTTTGAAGCAGATCCGGTACAAGGTTATAGAAATCAGGATTGAATTTCTTGGATACCGGTTTATAACAGTTTATTTAATTGTTTGTGTGTGATCTTTCAGGTGTTCAGATCAGTTTATTTTGAAACCAAGATTGAGTTTCTATTAAACTGATCTATTTGATTCATTGAAACCAATTTGAGTTTCTTTGAATCGGATTTGGTACAAGTTTAAATAAACCAAGTCGAGTTTATTAGATACCAAATTATTTTAACAGTTCTTAACTATTTTGTATTGACAAGTTTACTAATGGTAACACGAGTGTAACCCTAGTGAATTTTGTAAATGTAATTGGTGCGCCAGTTATTGACATCAGAGGGGTCTCGAAGGGTGTGCAAGAGGTGCAGTCGCACAGGGCCTCCATTTGTAAAGGGCCACATTTTTATTAATTTTTAATATAAATACGTATGATATTAAACATATATGAGCAATGTAATTCAATTATATATGCAACTTCTCTTTATTTTACAAGTGTAATGAGGCCTCTTCGTTGTTATTGCCTAGAGCCACCAAAGATAACTAGGAGAAAGAGAAAAAAAGAGGATAAAGAGAGACGGCTCTGATTGACATGGTTGCAAATCATGACGAATTTAGATTTATTGAAACCAAGTGGAGTTTCTTTGAAACAAATCTCATAAAACATAAGTTGCTATTTTATTGGATTCATTGAAACCAAGTAGAGTTTCTTTGAAACATATCTCATAAAATGCAAGTTGTTATTTTATTAGATAATTGTAACATGTTTAATGAAATCAAGAAGAGTTTATTTGAACAGAGATATAATAAATTATACAAGTATTATTAAATATCAAATTATATACATCAGTATTTACTAGAAATTAAAAGGAAGTGTTTGTTTGACTTGTCTAGTTTATTTTAAACCGGGTCGAGTTTATTTTAATAGTATATTTGTAGAAACCTTGTTGAATTTTTTAGAAGAATGGATCTATTGAAACCTTGTTGAGTTTCTTTAGATGAATAGATCTACTGAAACCTTTGAGTTTCAGTATAGAAATAGATCATGTAAAATAGATCTATTAAGATCTTTTAATGGAAATTGACAACATCATATTACATATGTGTTTTTGTTAAAACATTATGTAATAGGTGATATTGTTTAATTGTTTTAATCGAAAGACTTCTTTTAAAACGGTTTTGTATAACGGATCTTACAAAACATTAGTGTTTTAAACAAAAGACGAATTAAAATCGTTTTGTTAAGAAACACTTGTGATTAAGCATGTTGTTAATAGTACCAAAATTAGTTTCAAACTAATCATGGGACCTCGTATTAACAAAATATTTGGAATGTCACGAGTGACATCTAAAGGATCTGCTCCCGAACTTGTTAAAAGGGAGGCCGATACTCTAGTTACGTGTACGGTAGATGCTTTGAAGCATTCAGAAACCTTATGTGCCATAACTATGCGTTATATGGTCTGAATGACATGAAAACTGAGGCCATGAGGGAATCCGACCTTAGATAATGGTGGATTAACACTTCGGTATCATGTCATGTTTATGGTGATAAGAGTTTGATTAACTCTTTTAATGCAGTGAATGGAGAGAACGAATTTGGGCAACTCTCAAACTGCTAATATCACAGGAACGAGAGATGTGATTTACATCTGAAAAAGAGTTTAAGTTAACCAACACGTTGTATGTGCCAGAGATTCTTAGGAATCTTGTGTCCGGATGGTTACTTAATGAAATTTAGCTTTCATCTTGTGTTTGAATCAAATAAAAAAATTAAGTTAACGAATAACATAATTTGAAAATGTTTAAGCTGAATGTATTTTCTAATGGTCATTTCATTAAAATGAGTATGAATTCAGCTTATTTGATTGTTTAAATGTATGACATGGTTGACTCAGACATGTTTTAATTTTTAACTCAATATGTTGTCTAATTAAACCAAATTGGATACCCTTTTTTGTATTGACACGGATTACAGAATTAAAACTTGTGTTGAAGCCAAATTGACAAGATTGTCTTTTCTCTCGGTTAAACGGAAATAACCGAACCCCTTGATATGATTCACATGGTTTTATGAGATTTGGAATTGATACCTACTAAGGTAGCGAATAGCGAGTACTTCATCATATGTGTTGATGGTGGTACAAAATATTGCTAATTATACTTGAGAGTAAGGATATAGACAAGATTGTTCTATATAAATAAGTTGAGAATCAACTTATCATTGAACAAGGTGGTTCGAAGTCACATCAGAGGTGAATATGTGTTTCCATTTCTAAATTTATGTGCTAAACTTAGAATAAGACACAAATTTATTGCTCTTGATACTCCAACAAGAGAATTGTTGTAAGAAAAGAACCGTGCATTAGAAGATATGGTTAATGCCATGTTCTTAAGTCCTGGTTTAAGCCATGACATGTGAGAGAAAGCAATTATATCGGCTACTTATCTTTTAGATAAGATCCTTTGTAAAGAAAATAAGATAGTTCTTATGAACTATGGACGAAAAGAAGACTATCTTATAAGTATTTACAAATGTGGGGGGATATCTAGCTAAGATATCCGTACTGAACCCCAAGGTTCAAAAGATTTGACCTGAAACTGTGAATTGCATATTCTTAGTATATGCTCATAACAGTAGTACTTATGGTTTCTTTGTGTATGTGATATACACAAGGATACCATAATGTAATAAAGAAGTGCTTCCTTCTTTGAAAATATATTTCCTTGTTAATGAAGGAAATTGGAAAATCATCTAGAATAGATGACAAAGTTGTCTAAGATCAGAGGCAACAAGATGATTATGATCTCTAAGATGAGAGACAAGATCAACCCAAAGAAGAAGAGGTTGAACCTAGAAGAAGCAAAAGGGAAAGAACCGAGAAATCATTTGGACCCGATTTGTTTCTTTTATAGTAGAAAATGAACCTACTTCTTATTAAAAAGCGGTAACTTCCTCGGAATGGCTCAATGGAAAGAAGCCATTAAAAGTGAAATAGATTCTATTTTAGCTCGTGGATTTACTTTCGGGTTGTAAACCACTAGGCTATAAATGGATCTTCAAAAAGAAGAGGAAAGCTGATGGCACCGTTGACAAGTACAAAGCAAGACTAGTAATAAAAGGATTTAGACAACGCGAAGGTCTAGATTACTTTGATACTTATTCGTTTGTTACGCGAATAACCTCGATTAGAATGATACTTGTTATTGCGGCATTAAGAAATTTGTAAGTTCACCAAATAGATGTGAAAAATGCATTTCTAAACGAAGATTTAGAAGAAGAAATATATATGAACCAACTTGAGGGTTTCATGGCTCCTGGATTAGAGAGCAAAGTTTGTAGGCTTGTTAAGTCATTATATGACTTAAGGAAAGCTCCCAAACAAGGACATCAAATTTCACCATATCATGTAAGAATGTGGATTCAAAATTAATGGATGTATGTGTGTACTCATGTGTTTATACATAGATGGTATAATTATTACTAGAATTGATAAGAAGATAAACAAATCCAGTAATCACATGTTGGAGTCAAGATTGACATGAACTTCATTAGTTATTGAATATGGTTCTTGGAACTAAGGTCACGTGAACCAATATGGATGTGTTTTGAAGTCAAAAACATTATAAGGACAATATTCTTGAGAGGTTCAATGTGGGAGATTCCGGCCTAGCTAGAATTCAATGACATCTTTTAATCTAAAGGTGTTGCCCATTTTGAATACGCAAAGAATATTGGGCATTTTATGTGTTTAATGACGGGCGTCTGACCTGATTTACAACTTATAGTCAGGTGGGGACCATTTGAGTAATTATTACATGAGTACTATGATTGAATTATGGAAGATATCCAACTGCAATCAAATGATAGAGTAATGTAAATACGTATTCTTTTATGTATAAGAATCTAGATCCGCTAGAGCAGATGTATTTACGCTAAGTGGGAAGCTATGTCTTAGAAATCTTGAAAGTATTTCAAACAGACGCTTATAGCTAAATCTGTGATGAAATCTGTGTGGAAACTAGAAGGGAGGTTGAATAGTTTACACGTTTGTTTTACGGTTTAAAAGTTTACTTTCAAAAATGTATAGATCCGAGTTATATGTTCAATCAAATCACAATATGAACAAGCAATAACTATCTAAACGAAAACTAAATAACAACAATAATAATGTAAAGAGATAAGGAAAGAAACAACCAAACCAAGACACCGAGATTTTATAGTGGTTCGGCTATGAAGCACCTCTTCGCCCTACTCCACTCCTCGAGTATCCTACTCGAGATTTCACTATGTCAACAAGCTCCCTTTAGGCGGAGAAAACCGTTTACACGTCGCTTACGTTATTTTCCGACACTAAGCTAAATGTCGAGTCCTAATCTTAGCTAGAACCAATCTACCACTTCACAAGATATACACACTCACAAGATCTACACTATCGGATCTACACAATATCCGAATCACACAAATACACAAGATAAATACAATAGAGACCCTTTAGTTTCTCGATATGCTTTTTTAGGATTAAATTTTAATTTCCCGTTAGTTAAAGTAAGTTTAATTGTCCTTAATTTGCTGACTTTTAGGATTTTAGAAAATTCAAATTTTTCTCTAACCAATGTCAAATCATTGTCCAAACAACAAAACCGTGTTCTCAATTTTATAAACTCTTCGAGGAATACGACCCGGTAAATCACTAACCGGTAATTACGTATTAATTATATATTTGTATGAGAATTTCCTTATTACCTTATGTCCCAAGGGTAGTTTGTTAATTCTTCTATACCTTATATCATTAATACGTGTTAAATACTACAAAATCAGTTATGCTATTGAGAATTGCTTGAGCAAGGTTATATATGTTGTGCATTGCTCATAGTTTGGCTTTTCGGCGATGACGACTTTACATTGCATTGCAAGGTAAAATTACTTGAATATTTTGGACAAGACATTCAAATCGTCAATCCTACTTCAATTGTGTATTTTAATGCATATACTTGCCAATATTTTAGTAAACGACAACCAACTATAGACAAGTAAGACTCAATATGACATCATCTACACAAGTGTGAGTTATGATATCGATCAGCTATGCATATTCATAACGTCTTAAAAAAAGGATGTCCCGATTATAATCATAATTATCGAGTGTGATTGAGTATGTAGGTTTAAGATAATATCTCTTGTTATATTTTGATATAATCTTAAAGCTAGACAAATAAGAAACCAATTTCTTGTCCATACTTAAAAACTTGTCAATTAGATTCGATAATAATATCAATCATAGTTGAATAAATGAGTTGATAAATATTCGAAATCTTTTTCTTGAGACTCTCACAACACTCTTTTATAAAAGAATACAAATAAAGAATTCATAGTGTGTTCCATTAATCTAAGACTAGATTGTAAGTGTGAGGTTGAATGAATAATGACAAGTTAAATTTTCTTACTTCGTAGATATGTCATTATATTTTGCTTAGTTCAACAAAACTATTTTGTTGTTTATGCATCGTATGCCATAGTTTTTATGACATTTATTAGTGTAACTGAATAATAATTCTAACATTTTAATACAAAACACCATATTTGTAAAATACTATATGTTTATAAAAAAGTATATAATTATGTGTGTGTGTGTTAGAACAATGCAAGCATAAGCAAAGTTTAACAAAAAAATACAATTTCTTTTACTTAAATACTAATGTATTAATATGATATTTCTTTTGTTTAAACAACCCAAGGTCAAACAAGGCAAGACGATGAAAAGATTTAGACATCTTGTTGGAAGAGAGTTAACGTGTTGGAAAATATTTAGTGACAGATTTTAACATATTATCTTCGGACATTATTTTTCCACACACTTAACAAACTATTTACTCTCGTTATTCTAAATGTGTTAACTACACATCAAAATAATCTACAAGATGTTTATGTAACACATGTAAATATAGAGATCATGCCTAACGCAATGCACAAACCAGTAATCATACAAATAACATACATGACAAAAGTGTTTTAGATATATAATTTATTCAATTCAAATCAGTAATGATTATCTAATCAATATCTAATAACAGAGTTTGAAGACAAAATGTACAAACACACATAATTATCTAGCATACACATAACGAATTCGATCGACGTTTTGTTGAATTAGGATATAAATGATGTATACATAGCTTGATTTTATTTGGAAACACAAATAAGATTCCCTCCCAATTTAAAATTAATCAATATCAATGTTCAAGGATAAATGACTAAGTAATGCTCGACTCTGAAAGAAAAGAGTAAACTACAAGTTTTACGTCAAACCTTGAAAATATAGTTTTTTGACCACTATAATTAATATTTTTGCATCTGACTTACTTAAGTTAGTTAAAAGACTTGAAAGTATTTTTAATGAAACAGACTCGATTATCTTCGAAATGGCGGGTGGCACGACTTCTACGGACTTACGGTTGATTTTATATTATTTTTTGAAGTTTGCCAAAAATTGACGAAACAGACAGGCGGCCCCTATAAAGGTGATGGCCCCCAGATATATTTGGGGGCCGCCCGAACATTTATGGGACCGCCACCAGTGACCCCAAAACACATTTTTTGTTCAAAATCATTTTGTAACTTAACTGTAGAACATAGTAACATTTAAAAAGTTGTTCAGCACAATAAATTCTCTGAGTGTTTTTAGACATCATTCCTACTCTTACGAACCTTAGACAAACATAAGTTGACATTTCCAAGTTCATTTGAGAAAATTTTCCTTCAAGCTATATACGAAGTATATTTTAATAACAAAACTAGTACAAATCAAACACAAAAAACGTTCCATAATTAGTCCCCCTCATTGGTAATTTGATACATGGATTAGTACTCGATATAAAAACCATTTATTTTGAAAACTAGAGCGACGTGGCTCTGATACCAATTGTGGAAACCGTAGAGGGGGGTGAATACGTTTCCATTTAAAAACTTTAAGATCAAAGATTTCATCACTCTTCTACCGGCGGTCCCATATATATATGGGGGTCGCTAAGTATATCAGAGGGCCACTTGAGTTTTGGACCTGCCACCAGAAGAGGTTTCAGACTTAGATCTTTTTATTAATTACCCGATCAAGTCTTTGACGCAATATGAAAGTGGCGGATATAGGTTTACAATAGCTAACCATATTACTTAACAAAATAACCACATTCACAATATATAACAACAAAGAGATACACAACCTTAACTAACCAGATCTACACGGCCATATTCACACAAATCATGAGCACATGCAAGCATAAAAGTAAAGCGATAAATGTAAAGAAATAAGTAAAGCAAAGGGTAAAAAAAATGCAAACCGGACACGATGATTTATAGTGGTTCGGTCATGAAGCTCCTCTTCGCCCTATCTACTCCTCTGAGTGTCAACTCGAGAGGTTACTTCACTAATCAACAAGCTCCCTTTTCGGCGAGAAAACCTTATACCATGCTTACATAATTTACCGACACTAAGCTAGATGACTCCGAGTCCTTCTCGGGTACACCCAAACCTGTTTTTTTTATGGCCAACTTAACAATACCTTGATGTTTTATGGCCTAAACACATAAACCGCGTCGCTTACATTATTTTCTGACACTAAGCTAAATGTCGAGTCCTAATCTTAGCTAGAACCAATCTACCACTTCACCAATGTATTTTAAGGCCTAAAATACTAACCAACCCACAATCAACCCATCCAAATATATACATCATTTGGATCTACACACTACTAAAAGATTGGAAAACATAGACTCGATCTATATGTAACAAATGTTACAAATGGACTAACTAGACTACATAACTTCGGATCTTGAAGATGACCGAAGTTCCTCTCTTACACTTGAGGGAAGAATGAAAGAGTAAAAAGATTGGACCAACATTATAACAAGAGTTAAACAAGTTAAAGGATCAAAAGATTTAGAGAGATTTAGTGAGAATCTAGAGAGAGAAAGAACTGAGAGAAATCCGAGCAAAAGGGTATGAAATCAGTATAGAGATGACCCAACTAATATAGGAGCTGAAAGCTGACAGTTTGCAACGTACGTCCCAGGCGGTCCCCATATATATAAGGGGGCCGCTCCCCGCCGCCTAGACTCCGCTCGTTTTTTGTCCCTTTTTTGGGGAAGGTTGTATCTGGTATCGAAGCTTCCATTTTGGGAAAACCAGAATTTCCAACACTTATAGTTTATATTAAAACATTTTTTTTATTAAAAAGTATTCTTGTGATTATTTATTTTTGAAAAATACTTTTTTTGTAGAAATGTAATTTGGTTTGTTTTGAATTTTTTTCTTGATCAAACCTACAAGTTTAATTTTGTACATACCATATGTTATTACACCGGGTTGCAAACAAATGTTCGAGTGTTGATGCCAGACTTGAGACATAAAGTTTGTTGATATGTATGCATTGATGATTTGAGATCTACGAGAACTTGCTACTTTACGTACGTATTAAAGGTCACATGTTTGTTATCACCAAAACGTAAAGAGATCGTATAGATTAAATATCATAATATTTGCACTAACAATCTCCCCCTTTTTGATGATGACAAACTATGTAAACTATAGCACATAGTAGAGTTTAAAAGTTACTCGTTTACACTCCCTTCTCCCCCTTTTGTCGAAGCAAAAAGGTATAGTGTGGATTATGGTTGGAGCATATAGGTTGGAGGTTATGAGGAAGACATGAGAAGAGGGTACGTGCTCCGGGTATATATGTTGGAGGAATGAGAAGAGGATAGGTGCTCCGAGTATATAGTAAGAGGTAATGAGGAAAGATGTTGAGTATAAAGGGTGAACGGTGAGCTTGTGTATTCTTAGAATAGTTTAGAAAATGGCTTGAGAGTGAGAAAGTAGGCAAGACAAGAAGGTAGGTACATTGAGTTGTAATATGTTGAAGGAAAAAAAAAAAAATGAGAAAGGTAGGTGATCCAAGTATATTGGTTAAGGAATGATAAGAATAACATAAAAATATGGTTAAGGTGGAATTTGAGTGTTTTCATGAAAAATTTATAGGAAAGTTCTGATAGATGCGAAGAAGACATTGACAAGAACGAAGGTAACGTTCAATATATAAGTATGATGTTTATAGAGAATGACCATACGGTATTAGGTGATTTTTGAAGTGAAGGAGGTGAAGTATTTAGAGTATGAATGAACCCTTCATCGTTTTTGACAATCCCCAATCCTATCTTCCTATAAAGGTGAGCTTGCATCATCCTAGTGAAGTCTTCTCCATCATTTAGTTTAAACTAAATCATGCTGATTAAACCACATAGCTCCTAACCCCCCGCTCCGCCGTTGCGTATTACATCCCCATGGATAATTACATTCCTTGTATAATTGACTCTAAACGTATCCCATGGGTTAAATTAATTACCATTGAAGCTCAAGAGTTTGATGCAATTCTATAGCAAAATGCTTACAAGTTTCCCCCCTGGTGTATGTCTCCCCCGTGTTTGTCGGGCAACCAAGGAATCAAGAATTGTTGTTGCTACAAAACAAATTATAGAACAAGTGCACATATACATATATGCAAACGTTTAGCGGGACTAGACATGCACTGCAGTGTTATTATTCTGAAGTATGACACTTCGAAAGAGAAGTAGAAACCTAGACACAAGTAGTCATTATTTTAAAACAGTCCTAAATGATGAAATAAAAAGAATGAGACGTATTTTCTACGGAGAAAGATTAGACCGACTTTATATTAATCACGAGAATGAATTCGTTTATTGATTGAACATATGAATAATATGAGAATGACCTTTTAAAAGTAACGAATTGACCTTAATAAATATGTCCAATATAATATAATTATAATATAATATATAATATATATATATAAATATATAATATATATATATATATAAAATATATACTTTAAAAGACTAAAAATGAAAAATAAGACGAGGGATGAAGACATTGCTTTTGGATGCGAATGAAATGATTCCTTAGATCAAAAAGTAAGAAAGGGATGAGTGATGCTAAAGAAGAACGTGTTAGACGAGAGGTTGATAGAAAAGATTGATTTATCATATTGCACTAACAATTGATCGCATATGACCTATCGAAACAAAATGGAGGATGATGGGAAATAAAGGTTTTTGTTTGGTGTTTTTTGTTAGTTGACCAATATTAGGAACAAAGTGGGATGTGAAAAAGAGGTGGTATTCCTTTTCATGGTTGAAGAATATGAGAGACTTCAACAATAGTGGTGACTTCAATAACACTTGAAGATTGAATAACTTCTTTATGTTCACTTTTATTGAAGAAAGTGGAAAGTTTAGCGAAGGAGTGACATGTTGACATTATCGCAAATTAACTTAAATATTTGAAGAAATAACTAAGTGTCCAAGCGGATATATGAGGAATTATAATAGAACAGACTATTAAAATAGAAGAAACGTTAGACGAGATAGAAAATGTTAGAGAGAATGATAAAGACTTATTAGAACGAGACGACTACAGAAGTGAGAAACTATTAGAAGAGAGGAATCATTTAGAAGTGAAAGAGACCATTCGAGAAAGAGTTTCCGAGAAGTGAGGATCATTTATGGTATGAGATTGTAAGGATTGTGGTTTTGAGAATGAGACGCATTTCATTAAGAAATTCACCTACTATTAACACCCATAAGCAATGATGCTTCTATGAGAATTGAGAATATAAGGAAACTCCTTGATCTTTACACGAAGATGTTGGGCAAGGTATGGGTGCCAGTAGAACGTCACTCGTAGCATAAAGAGAGGAAGTGTTTAGTTATGGATTCCAAAAAGAGAATGAACGCTATAATAAGACCTGCTGCCGGCGTTAAAGATTCATAAAAAAATCGAAAAATATCAAAAAAATATAAAATTTTTTTATGCGAAATTTTCTTTTATAATACAGTTTTTCTAGGAAAATTAGTTTTGCATCCATAGGGATTAAAATTGCAAAATGTCATTTATTTTTAAAGAACGGGATTTCGTTCTCCGATACACATTTTTCGTGTTCTTTATGCTCATTTCAACTCGTTTTGTTCTAGTTTTCTTTAAACTTACTTTTAGTACAATAAGAGTCCATAATGAAAAAAAGATTCATTCTAGGTTTATTTAGGAAATTTAGATTTTTAATCACCCTTATGTTCTCGATGTGCATTTTTAGTTGTAAAGTTTATTTCCCCTTTATAATGTTAAGTTTTAATTGTCCCTTAATTTCTCACTTTATTAGGATTTAGAAAACAAATGTCTTCTAACCAATTAAAATCATTGTCCAAACAACAAACGTGGTCTCAATTTCATAAATCTTCGAGGAATACGACCCGGTAATCACTAACCGGTAAATTTACGTATTATTATATATTTGTCTTTCTTACATTCACCAAGCCCGAGCCCAAAACCCGTGGCCCAAAACCTTTATAAGCCCAAGGTCAAACAAGTTATAACCCGTGTCAAAAAGAAAAGTCAAATTCCCTTTTATACAAGTTTTTCACGCGGGAAATATTGTTACCACTGTTCACCGTCTTCTTCAATTTACCTCGAGTTTAAAACAAAGGGCAAATGCAAATTGACTACGTGGCTTAGCAATTCAAGTGATAAGGTACACCTTGGCAGAGTATTACATCACCAAATACTCCCATTGGTGGAAACCCAAAAGGGAATGACACGCGGGTCTGACAAGAAACACACCAAGGACAAGTATTTTGCACTAAAATACTTGCAAAAGAAGCACAAATGGTCTGACACACGGAATGCCACGTTGGCAATCCGTGTGCTCACCCATTTAATCCAACGGTGATAAAAAGGCATCCAATGATGAGAAAGAATGAAGGGACAAGATTAAGGGAGAAAGGAGCATGATCCAAGGCCTAGAAGCATCTCTTCAGGGCTATAAATAGCCTCTCACATTCACACACAGGGATATCTAGTTTTAGCTTTAAAAATTTCTAGTTAAATTGTAATTTTCATAAATTAGCTTATGTAGTTTTAATTCAGTTTTTAAAAAGCTTATTGTAATCTCAGTTTCAATATATTGTAATCACTTTTCTAGTTAATAAAATCATAAGTTCTATTTTAATAATCTGTCATAAGCTCTTATAAGCTCAAATGTTGTTGCTACTGTTTCATAAGTTTTTCATAAGCTCTTATAAGCTCTTTGAGTCTCTAAGCTCAAATTGAGCTAATAATAAACATTTTATCTATTTAAACCTTTAAAATCAGCAAATACCCTTGCTTAATGGATTTTGAGCTTTTGGATGATAAGCTTACAATGGAAGAGCTTATGGGACTTTTACTAGCTTATCATTGATAAGCTAGAGCTTGTAGACATCTCATTTGAGCATTTGTTGATCCCACGCCTTGATCGATTCTTTACCTTGTAAAGAGTATGTTACCTTGGATAAATCCAAAATAACAATGGTTGAGACTTTGTTTGTATATCAAAGTGTATGCGGAATCTACACTTCAATACTCTAGAAGTATTAATCAATGGAACAGTACCAAGATGTATTAATCAATGGATCAGTGCCAAAACAAGAAATGATACAATGATAAAAACACAAATTGCTTCATTATTATTAGAACATAATTAGAGTAGACTCTATCTTTAAAAGAGTAATGTTGGGTCTTCAAACAGTGACAGGATATCGTCTTTCTCTAAGTGTATGCTTATCTCTAAGCATAGTCTAAAACTGTAACCTAAGGGATCTCCTTTTATACACTCACACTAGGAGTCCTTTACAAGATAACTAAACGAACTTTTGTGTGGATCCATAAAAATTACTCATTAATTATCATGATACAATAGTCGTACTACTTTATTTTTAAAGTTATTTTACATTGCTTATTGTTGATAATGTCATTCCTGGGCTCACCTGCTCTGCAGATGTTTGACATGCAGCGGGGGATGTTAGTCTGGAGGTGTGGGATGGGTATCGACGGGTACCGAATGTATGGAGTTAGTGGTACGGGAATAACTCGTGGCGAGTTCTAAGTGTGTTATTTGGACTGCTTAGTATAGATGGTGTTTACTAAACTCATTGGTAATATTAGTGTATACACTTGTCCAGTTTAACTATTGATGAATGATTTTGCCCAACAATCCTCCCCTGAAATCTTGTGTGATTTATCTTCTCAAATCCCATGTTATTTCATTCTGGTATTAAATCTTTCTCTGTCTTTGATGATGTTCTTTTCAAAAATCTTCTACTTTGCTTTGTTTTCTGTTTGATAATTTTTGTGATCTGATGAACTTTAGTAGTTCATATGCTTGTGTACTTTCATGATCAACCTCCAATCTCTTATTCAACATCTTTGATATCATTTCTTGACTTAGAGGATATTTCTTCTCTGTCAGCATATGTATGGCTATACCATTTTGCATCAGTAAAATGTGAATACCACAAAAATCATATAAACTCCAACTTATCACATTATATTCATGCTGATTCTTCCATATTTCATCTTCTTCATCAGGCTCAAATAAAGTATGCAAATCTCCCCAAAGCATCAAATCATATCCTTCTGGTCTTGAAGCACTATACCTTTCTTTGACTAGCCTGTGTAAGTCCATAACATCTTGTCTATCAAAGTCTTCAAGCATCTCACTCAAAACCTTATAGTTCTTGGAACTGCCATCTCCTCTGAAGATTTGATAATACATGAAATTTTCTGTCAGAACACAAGTCTTCCAATCCATAATTGG
Source organism: Tanacetum coccineum (assembly GCA_026074375.1). Taxonomy (NCBI): domain Eukaryota; kingdom Viridiplantae; phylum Streptophyta; class Magnoliopsida; order Asterales; family Asteraceae; genus Tanacetum; species Tanacetum coccineum. The sequence continues at coordinate 24,626 of BQNB010012597.1, forward strand.
ATACTTTGTAGATAGAGATTCAACATCTTCTGCAACATCTTCTCTTGGAACTATGTCTAAATATCCTTTGAGATCTTCCTTCTCAGCATCTTCTTCCATCTTTTGTCTCTTAACAGTACTTCTTGTGCTTTTTCTAGGAAGAGATTTCTTTCTTTTTGCTCCAGATTCTTTAGAAACTTCTTTCATTTCCTTTTGTGTATCAACATCTTCTTCTTCAATCTTTTCAGGAGACTTCATTCTTTCACTTCCATGCTCTAAATCCATAGGCTCAATATGTTGGTTAAAATCCCAAACCTTTTCAAAAATTGGCCTAATCTCATTATAAGACATTCCCTTGAAATCACTAATCTTGTAGTTTCCCTGATTCTTCAAGTATTTAACCATATTCCTCCTTGCTTGGGCAACTGTCTTTGGTTTCATCTTTAGAGCATGATACCTTATGACTGAAGGATCATTCCAATCTATCTTCTTAGATGACTTGGCTTCAGACATAGCTCTTTGCCCTTCCTCTTCATCCCATTGTCTAGCAATTTCTTCATCCCTTGCAGTTTGTGCCCTTTGTTCTTCATCCATTTGTTTTTGCAGTCTAATGGCTTCAGCAAAACTCAATCTTTCTTGTTCAAGCTCTTTCTTATACTTCTTCTTGGGCTCAGGCTCTGTCATTATTGCTTTTCCCTTGTCTTTTCTTGTCCTTTTCTCTTCACTCCTTCTTCTATAAGTAACAGTTCTTCCAGCAGTACTAATATTTACCTCAGCAGTACTAACCACTGGAACTTCACTAGCAGTACCTTTTGTTGCTCCAGCAGTACTAACTTCAGAATTCCCTTTCTCACTGCTTCCTTGATCTTGAATGACTTCAGTGGGAGTCACTTCTTGAATAATAGGTTCAGTTTCAGTGCTTGCTTTCTCTTGAACCTCTGCATCAGATAATTTCCTCCCCTGTTTGGAAGAATCATCTTCAACATCTTCATCATCTTCAGAAAGGACAACCCGAGCTCTTTTCCTTGCTGTCCTAGCCTTGACTTTAGCCTCTAATTTCTTTACCCTTAGAATGAGCTTAGTGACAGCAGCACTGTAAGTGAGCTTGGTCTTCTTCAAATCATCCTCCAAGACTCTAATTCTCTCAGATAGTTTGGTAACCAAAGTCGTCAATTCAATTAGTTTCAAACCACCCTCATCACTTCCATGTGAGTGAACAACATGGAGAGGTGAGTCATAGGGTGTAAGAATGTGTTGTTCTGCTCTAGGTGATGGTTGGGTTGGATTTTGTTAGAGATGGGTATGATACAGCAACAGTGGTATGATCAGGTGAGTGTTCAATTGAAGGTGCAGGTGAGTGTGAAGGCGAGGATGTGATTATTCATGGTAAAGTGGAAGGTTAAGAAACATTTAGCATAGTAGGGAATAAAGCAACTTCTTGGCCTGAATATCCCTTGGTAGGCCTCTTCATATTATTAAAAACTTTGATGCTAAGAGAGGGTACAGGATATGTTCTTGAGTGTTGTTGAAGTTATTTCCTCTGCATATCTAGGCATATTTAAATGAACCTAGGGTACATTAAAAACTTATGGGGGCTTGAAATGTTGGACACCATATGCTCAAAAATCAACCTAGAAAAGTTAAATTTCCTATTGGTAGCTAAACAGATAACAGCAGTTGCAATGTTACTACTAAACTGCTCCTAAGCAATCTTCTTTGGGCTAAGACAATGAAGAATAGTGTGGATAAGAAACCTCCATTGAGGTGAAAAAGCACCCTTTTGAAAAGTTAACTTATCTAAATCTGTGTGATATCCCATGAGTGCTAACTACTCAAAAATCTCTGAGTTGGGTATAGAAGTAATACCATCATGATCATCCAACTTGAGATGTCTTCTTAAAGATGCTTCAGTGATAGTCGTTAAGTGACCATCAATGGTAGCAGTAATCTAGACTTCTCCATTATCATTATTAGAAGCTTCAACAGACCTCCAAAATTGTTTGATAAAAGAGATATAAACAGCTGGCTTCTTTGTGAGTGCATAGCAAATGTGACTTCGATTTAGGAAATCAATGACTTGATAAAACCCTTCACTTCCTGTAGATTTCTCTAAAAACGCTACGATGTAGTGCTTGTCACAAAATTCCAAATTTGCCATGAATAAGAGTGTGAGTAATCATGTGGGATATGATCGTTTATGAAAGAATGAATACTAGAGAAAGTTAATTGAGATTATATAGAGAAAACGTAGAGATATGGTTTGACCGACTTAAAGAAATTGAGTTTATCGTGATTAAATCAAACGTATATATAGAAAGATCACGAAAGTCCAATTAGTCAAACCCTATATCATAGGTATTTGGCGGAAATATCTCAACGGCTCTATTAATTAATGAAAAATTCTGTTAGGGCTCAAACAGTACTAACGGTCATCCAGCAGTACCAAATTTGGTCTAGCAGTACTAAAATAAGCCTAGCAGTATTAACTTCTCCACCAAAAGCAGTATAAACTCCAAACTTGTGTATCATTCAAAAAATAGCTTCACACAATCTCTCTTTCTGTTTTTAAACTCACATTTTATCTCTCAATTCTTTTAACTCACTTTGCACTCTGTTTGTTTTTCACACATCTCTCTTTCTGTTTTTAAGCTCACCAATTCTCTCTATTCTTTTGGCTCACAAATTCACACAAAGTATAGTTTTTGGCAAACTACCAGCCATTAACGGATTTGAGTAGTCTTTACCAATAGCCGTTTGCTTTGGACTAGCCAATGCTTCATTGTAAAAACATGGTGCATTGATGACCATATAGTTTTGAGTAAACTATCAACTATCAACGGATTTGAGAAGTCTTTACCAGTAGCCGTTTGCTCTGGACTAGTCAATTCTTGATGTCTATAAGACATGGTGAACTGATGACCATTTGTTGTGTGGTGTTAAAACCAACACTTTTAGGAACAAACAACATTCCTCCCCTCAAATAAAGCATCATTGAGTAACCAATTTCACACTTCATTGCTTATCCTGAAAGAGTTAGCTCAAAACCAAGAAAAACATAATCTAACCATTTTTCTTGTTTAGCAGTATTAAATGTTACTAACAGGATTAACAATGAGACATAGAAATAACTAGCAGTACTAACTATAAGTAACAGTTTTGACAAATAGTTTTAAATATAACTAGCAGTATTAATTTACAAAGACTTAACAGTACTAACTTTTAACAAACTTTACAAAAACAAACAAGAGATATGGGCATTAGGGATTTAGCATTCCAATACTTGAGACCAAGTACTGAAATCTACCAGCATCAAAACCTTTTGTAAGAAGATCTGCTACATTATGTTCAATATCAATCTTAGCCATTTGAATCAACTTGTTAGCATTTCAGTTTCTTATAAAATGATGCCTAATCTCTATATGTTTTATTTTAGAATGTTGAACAGGATTTTCTATTATGCAGATAGTACTATTATTGTCAATATAAATAACAGTATTCATGAAATTGTACCCATAGTCCAGCAGTTAGTTTCGTATCCAGAGAACCTATCCATAGCAACTTGCAGCAGCCACATATTCAGCCTTAGTTGGAGAAGTGGCAACCACAGTTTGTTTCTTGCATTGCTAAGAGATCAACCTATTTCCCTAAAACGGACAACCTCCAGTGGTTGACTTCCTATCTTGTGCAGCTCTAGCATAGTCACTGTCAGTGTAAGCAACTAATTCCAATGGAGAATCCTTAGAATACCAAAGTCCTAAAGATGGTTTTCCTTTAAGATATCTAAAGATTCTCTTAACAGCTAAGAGATGGGATGTCTTTGGAGAAACCTAAAACCTTGCACATGCACAGACTGCAAACATGATATCGGGCCTGGATGCTGTAAGGTACATCAAAGATCCTATCATAGATCTATAAAGATGTTCATCAACATCAGCAGCATCTCCATCTTGAACCAAAGGCTTTTCCAAATCTGTTGGAGTAGAGGTAGACTTTACATCTGTGTAGTTGTACTTTCTCAAAATCTCATGGACATATTTATCTTGACTGATAAAAATGCCTTTCTTTTTCTATTGGACATGTAAACCCAAATAGAAGGTAAGTTCTCCCATAGAACTCATTTGAAACTTATCCTTCATAAGCTTCTCAAACTCATCACATAACTCCTTCTTTGTAGATCCAAAGATAATGTCATCCACATATATTTGAACAAGCAAGATATGTCCCTTTTGTCTCTTGATGAATAATGGTTTGGTCCAAACTATGTCTCTTTAAACAACATTGCAACTAGAGATAATAGGCCAAAGTGTCATACCAATATCTGGGTGCTTTGGATGCAGTCCATATAATGCTTTTCACTACTACACTATCCATATAGACTTTATTATGATCATGCAAAACCTGGAGGTTTTGACATACATAGACCTCCACTCAATCTGACCATACAGGAAAGCACTTTGGACATCCCTATGGTAGACCATAAATTTCCAATATGAAGCATACGCCAGAATATTGTTTATGGCCTCAATTTCTAAGCCACAATGTGCAAAAGACTATCATCATAGTTTATGCCCTCTTCCTTGAGTAAGTCCCTTGACAAAAGTCTTGCTTTGTTACTGATGACAATCCCCCAATCATCTTTCTTGTTTCTGAATACCACTTTGTACCAATTCTCTATGACCTAGGTAAATCCACAAGAATCCAACCTTTTTTTTGCAAAGTTTGAAACTGAAAGAAGTTCCCCTCCTAGGCATAGATTCTACCCTTTGCTGGATCACTAAGAGCTTTAGAAACTCTTTTTGGTCTTCTTGAGAGAGGAAACAAGCAAAAAGACATGTATGAAGGTCTTGATGAGTCTTTCCTTCATATAGAGCACTAAGAAATCCTTGTTCAGAGTAAGAAGATTTCATCCTTCTTGTTTGAACATATGACTGCACATCACCAATCACATGCTTAATTGGGTGATCTTTGTGAATTCTTGAGTGTGGAGTGGTAGGTATTGCATAAGATTGTGGAATGTTCCCCAATTCAATTCCTTGGAACTCCACTTGTGTGTCTTCAGATGCATGACTAGGTCCTACTAAGTCTTCAAGGGTAGCAGTATTAACTTCAGGGACAACAATACTAACATCTCTACTACCAGTATTAACTTCTGGGCTGGCAGTATTAACTTGTTGATTAGCAGTACCATTATCCTCAAGACTGCTATCTTCAGTAGACTTTTCTCTAGCATCATTCTCATCTTGTACCCTATCTTTATCTTGTATTTGAGCATCTGCAACAAATCTTGGTGCATCATCACCAAAATATGAAACATCCTTCCAAATTGGCATTATAATACAATCCTGATCTTGTTGAGAAGATGTACTAGACTTAGAAACTCCTTGTTTACCTGCAAAGTCATTAGAAAATGTTCCTGCAACCACTGGTACATAATTCATTGATTGGGTTAGAGAATCAAGATCAAATAGCCATTTTGGACCATTTCCTTCTATCATAGGCTTTTTCTCTAAGAACCCAATATGCAAGTTTTCCTGAACTTTCCTGGTTCTAGTGTTGTATACCCTAAAAGCTTTGCTACTTAAGGAATATCCAACAAAGAAACCTTCATCACTCTTTCCATCAAACTTGCCCAACTTATCTAAGGTATTGAGAATAGTAACATGACATCCAAAAGGTTTCATGAATCCTATAGCTGGTTTAAAAACCTCTAAAAGAGTTCATAAGGATCTTGTTATGAGCTTGAACTATTAAGAACCCTATACTGTACATAGCAAGCATTATGAAACTTGCTTCTTCCCAAAAAATGGTAGTAACTTAGAGTTCGGCTAACATTTTTCTAGCAGCCTCAATGAGTGTCCTATTCTTCCTTTCAGCCACTATTTTGCTGAGGAGTCCTAGCTACACTATATTCTCTTTTAATACCTTTTTCCCTACAGAAATCATCCATCACTTTGTTTTTAAACTCTGTCCCATTATAAATCACTTTGATTATTTTTTTACTTTTCCTTATCCACAGTTTTCCTTACTTCTTTGATAAAATTCTTAAGGATCTCAGATGTTTCATCCTTAGTTGATAAAAAGAAAACCCATGAAAATCTACTATAATCATCAGTGACTACTAAGCAGTACTTTTTATGCATTAGGATACTAACAAAAGTTGGACCAAAGAGATCCATGTGCAGCATAAACAATGGCTTAGTAAAGTGGATAAAAGCCTTGGTCTACAAGATGCTCTGTTATTGCTGGCCTTAAGACAGGCAACACATGTTTGGTCATTCACAATCTTTTTAAAGCGAGATCTCTTACAAGATTTTCTTTGCAATTTTATTATATTCTTAAAATTATATAAGACAACCTTCTTATGCCATATGCATTGATTCTTTAGATGTAGCCTTTGCAACTAGACAAGTTAAACTATCTTTAGGAACTATGTTTTTCATATTAAAACTGTACATGTTATCCTGTCTAGGAATTTTAAAAAGTATCTAATTTTCATCAGGCAACTTAAAATTAGGAGATATGACAAGACATTCAGAGTCAGTAAAAAGAACATAGTTCTTTTTGTCACACATCTGTGAGACACTAAAGAGGTTGAATTTTAACTCTTTGACAAAGTATACATCATCAAAATCAAGATTATCGGTTTTAATAGTACCTTTGCCAGTGATTCTGCCTCCATATGCTCCTCTTCCAAAAGTAACATAACCTCCTTCAAAATCTTTGAAATCTGAAAGATGAGCTATGTTTCCAGTCATGTGCCTTGAGCATCTACTATCAACAAAGCCTTTATCATTTAGCTGTGAATTGCTCTGCACACAACAAAGCCTTTATCATTTATCCCACACCTTGATCGATTCTTTACGTAGTAAAGTGTTTGTTACTCTGGATGAATCCAAAATAACAATGGATGAGACTTTGTTTGTATATCAAAGTGTATATGGCGGATCTAGCACTTTGAAACGCTAAATTGTTTAGCAAGTGTGAACAGTACACCAGAATTATACACAAAACGCTTCAATATTATTGTAAATACGAGTACTCTTGATATTACTAGTGTACAAACCTTGAAGCTATAACAATCCTTTCCTAAGATGTATTCTCTATGTATGCTAATGTTGCGTACCATAAACCTTACCTAGGATCGTCCTTTTATACACAACAAAGGCGTCCTTAACAAGAAAACTATCAATTATATTCATAAACCAAATCTCCTAAAATATAAAAGATAACATCTCATATTTTACTCTCCAGCATCCTTATCTCCAAGTCAGCAGCTTTGACCATCAGCAGTATTAATCTTTCTTCTAGTAGTATTAACTAACTCTGGCAGTACTAAGTATGTACTGGCAGTACTAACTCCGTTAGTACTGTTAGTTATATTTTGGCAGTATTAACTCTTGTGAAGATTTATTCCCAACATTTAAGAACTCTAAAAGCTTTAATAAGCTGAAACTAATGAACAAAAGCTACTTTTAACCCTAGTCTAACCTAATAAGCTAGTTTGAAAAGAGATAAGCACAAATTGATAAGCCATAAGCTGAAAATCAAAAAAATCTCTTAAACTAATTCTGCTAACCAAACAGACCCTAAGGGACACTTTGAGTTTAATTTTAAGCTAGCTAAAAGACACTTAAGAGAAAACAACTTAAAGGAACTTAAACTAAGGCCTACTAGCTACAATAAAATGCTTTTGAACAAAAGTTTAGAAAACAAGAGCTTATTGAAAAAGGCTTATGAAAACAAACAGAATACATAGCTTTATCTGAGTTTGGTTTCTGAAATTGAAAAGACAAAAAGCCTATTTTAAGGCTAAAAACAGATATGCTAATGAACTTATTTTTGAAAACTAATTTGAAATAGATTAACCACTACCCTAGATCTACTTGTATGTACATTTCAAAAAAAAAAACTAATTTCTAAATTTACCTACTGAAAATGAAGATTGAAAAGTGACAGTTATGTGTTCTACCTATCTGATGCATTTGACACAAAGAGTGACCAAAAGATAAAACCTATAAGTGCAGTCCTAAAATGTGGTTTCCACAACCTTTAAAACACTAAACTAAGTGCAAATTAATCTACTAAATGCTACTAGAGCTTAAAATGGCCTAAGCTCAAAATTATGTTGACAGATTCTGCCTAGCACTTTTTAATCCTAAGGAAACTAAATTAAACCTATTTAAACTCCTCAATTCTACTCTTATAAACCTTAAATTTAGATTCAAAATGAAATTCAAGGACCAAATGGCCACTAGCAGTACTAACTTGTAGTTAGTACTGCTATGCCAAACACCCCCTTAAAAATACTCAACTTCATTTTAGCTTATGAAATTAAAATTCTATGAACAATACTCAATTACCAGATATTAATCAACTAAATTATAAGCTAATTAACAACTAAGAACATTCAAACAAGATCAATATGACAGAATTAAAGCTATGCTAAATATTTTTGGATTTTTAATGATTTATAAGACAAAATATGAAAAACTAAGATCTACACTACAAAAGCTGAAAACAGATGATCAAACATGTTCAATAAGCATAATAAGACAAAATTTAGCACAAATAAGCTAGCAAATAAGCAGATTAAGCAATTCTAAACTAGGAAATTAAAGACAGTAAAGGAACTTGAAAACTTACAAAGGCCTTAGCTAAACAAAGGCTTAATGTGCTCAAGTGAGCTGTCTACAAGCTCTAGCTTATCACAAGGATAAGCTAGTTAAGTCCTATGAGCTCATCCATTGCTAGCTCATCATCCAAATAGCTTAATCCCATTTAGCAAAGGTATTAATCTGATTTTAAAAGTTTTAGTTTATTAAATGACTACTTTGAGCTCAATCTGAGCTTATAGACTCAGAGAGCTTATGATGAGCTTATTAGAGCTTATGTAACAGTAACTAAAAGCATTTGAGTTATATAAAAGCTTTTAAAGTAATATAAACGATTGTGAAAAACTAAAATTTAATGTTTATTAATACTCAAAACAGATTACAAGACTTGAAAATTGAAATTACAAGAGCTTAAAAAAGAAATTACATTTTAAACCAAAAATTACATAAGCTACTTAACTAAAAAATACAGGGAAAAAGATATCATGTGTGTGTGAGTGAGGAGCGCTATTTATAGCCTTGAAGAGATGCTTCTAGGTCCCAAATTCTGTTAAACGCTCCCCTTAATCCTGGCCCTTCCTTCATCTCTAATCATTGGATCTTAACTCTTGTCCGTTGGATTAATTGAGTGAGCGAACGGATTGCCAATATGGCATTCC
>BQNB010012597.1:34887-49414 GCA_026074375.1 Tanacetum coccineum
TTATTACTTGCATTATTAGATAGTTTAGTTGTGATTCATATTGTTGGTTGATTGACATACATCTCGAATCAAACTATATCATAAGCAAACTTTTAAAACGCTAGTTAACCGATGAAACTATTCAACCCCCCCTTCTAGTTTCTATACTTATGATAAAAGTGTAACAAAACACATTTTGAAGATAGTGTTTGGATTTGCTTATGGTGTACAAAATGAGATTACCTTTATTGTATTTTTTTCTTTTTGACCCGATGATTGCTTAATATCTGTATAAAAGTGTTTAATTGGATTGTTAATATTGGTACTATTATTGTTCAACCTATTACCTATATTTTATAACCCATGCTAAATGTTTACTAAATTACTGCTACTATTTTATTACTTGCCTTAACCCTTTTGTACTTTACTGTATGGTTATATGGAATTGATTTTCTCAAAGTCGGTGACTACCACCTTGGTTAAGGTTTAAGATCTGCTAAATTATCCAATTAAAAAATAAAATTTCATTAATAATAGAATGTTTGAATTCTTAAATCTATCTCACACCATGATATACAGCAAACACACAAACAAGAAGACGAGTACTGACTCGGAGAAAGATAACAACCTACAGGTAATCTTTTTCTTTCCAATGCATATCATACACTTTTTTGCATACCATTACCTTTTACAGTATAGCTTAAGTTGGGTCAGCCCAGCCTGTTTCAACCCATAATCCACTAAGCCAGACTCACCCAGAGCTTCGCCAGTACAGTCGAGGTATACCTATATTTTTTTGGAAAAGGGGGGACTAAGATATCTACGTACCCGCAGTTAAGCGAATCAGATGTTGTTCATAACAAGGATAACTTGGACTTCATAAATTGAATCACCCAATATTCGAATAGCAAGATACTTAAATAATGTTAAAGAAGACCTTTACACTCTTTCAATTCTCTATATCATTGATGGTGTTGTCATGTAGGTGTAATTTATGCTTTCAAGTTTTAAATTTATATTTTGCCGATTTTACCTAAAACAATACTTTTCACGGGCAGTGTACCCGATCGATGGGAGTTACGAGGGTGAAGTTATGACGAACCACAAATAGCGAGAAAACATTTCATTTTAATTAATACTTTGTTTTTATAATCAAAGTTAGGTCCTAAATCTATGCAAACCTACGCTAACCTATTGTTAATACCTAAATCTAGATGGATAAGGTGGGGTTTTAGCCTGAGAGATCTTGCACCCGGGTTGTTGAGGTGACAAAAACCCAAATGTCAAGACACTAAACAAACACCCAAGCAAATTAACAGAAGTAATAAAAGAGCATATGAGCCAAATATAAGAAAAAACTGTAAGAAACATTTATTAATCAATCAAAATGTCAAGAGTTTGTTTATTTAGTGCAATGATTACTAATCTCTGAGTGGCATATCAATCTTAAGACTTAGGCGTATACATCATACTAGGATTACTACTTCTTCCTAAGAACCTAGACACAAAGAAATCTGTCACACAATTAAACGCCTTACCAGCATAAAGCATCCTGATGTATAATTTATAATCATGCAAGAGGACAACACAGTGTATGTCGATAGACGAACCCTAGCTCATAGAGACTTTAACACTAATGCTTAAATAAACGAAACTCATAATAGGTGTTAGAGTCCCACAATCCACTCTAATACCAAAGAATCAGAACGTTATTTGTTAGTCCTACGCCATGACCTATGGTAGCCTAACTTGTTCATGAAACCAAGGCAAGCAGGACATTATTAGTGATCCAATTTGTTCCACCTATATGAATTACTATATGGAGAGCCATCCTGACATCTAGATTACTTGGTCCGTATCCACTAGATTCCGTTGTAATGAATAGTCACCTATTAAAGCCCATCAACCAAGTATCCAATGTGATAAACATAATCATTAATCAATTAAAAATAAAGGAATCAAGATAGTTAAACCACACAAAAAGACCATTCATAATATGTGCTTTATACCCGAAGGTATATAGCCTTCAAATTCATAATTAATACAAAATTAATGATTTAGCCAAGGAGAACTAACAGAGAGATTAACGAATGATACCAAAACAAAACTAATAACAATATATTCCGAAATTACAACGGTGTCACCCATGAAATAATAATCGCGTTGCATAACCTCTACTGCTCTTTTTCCTCCTCTGAAAAAATTAACTTTTATGGTTTAGTTATTGAGAAAATGATTTAGCACTCTTAAAACTTGTTTTTGATTTGAGTTTTTCTATTTATAGGGTCTAGAAAATGATCGATACAGACGAATCCTAAAGTCATGGATACGACGTATCAGGGTTTTTTCTTAGATTAAGGGACCGACGTTTAGATAACTTCCAGAATATTTTATTTCCATAAGTAGCTACGAATACTCAATATTTGTCTTCCAAGATACGGCGTATTGGATCTTGTATACCTTCGTGGTCCTTTGGTGAGTGAAAGCATATATATGCGTATCTTCCACTGATGAATACGGCGATGATTGGTTGTACAAAATATAATCTTCAAATATCTTACATTTAATGTTGAAACCTAATTGTAGGCTTCATAGATCGTTTTGCCCATCTAGGATATAATAACATTGAATGATATAAAGCACAACGGAATAACAAATAAGAACATCAATGTTTATCATAAGTATTCTTTAATTTATACTAATAAAACTCTAAACTATTTACTTTTAATTAGTCCCCGACTATGCCTATCTAGATAACTAACTATTATCACACACTAATAAGCAAACTAATTAGACTCACATTGAGAGATCTAACAATGATGGATATAAAAATATACACCATACCTCTCTTTATATACTATAGAGGCTGGGATTACAAAGAAACCTAGCTTGATAAAAGCTAAATTAAGAAGCTAACTTAATATTGCACATTAAGTCCTTGTTGTTTCATCTTTCTTCTTTTCTTCATATGTGGTTTTGTAATCATCAAATCTCAAATCCCAACAATCTTCCTCTATTTGATATTACAAAACAACCTTCATGTATGAAACAATCTTTAAAGCTTCCCCTTGAAATAAGATCTTCTTGTATATGTCACCACTTTAAAATAAGCTGCAAATGGTATAGTCTTCTTCCCCTTTTTGTAATCATCTAAATATTGGTCTTCTGTAGATAAGCAACTTGTGAACACTTCCCCTTAAGTGGTACATGTAGATGGTTAAACATGTTAACACTAAGCTTCCCTTGAAAGTATGCTAACTATATTTTGAATCACGAACTCAGTAGGCTCCAAGTGGTGAATTATTAATGAAAATCATCTAAGTGCAATAACATCATCCTCTCTTATGTGACTGTTGCCTCAGCCGGCGATCTACTTGCAATCGTTGTTTGTACGTAACAAAAAGGATACCCTTGTCACACAATTGATTAAAAAGCCATTGCATCAAATGTCTTCATAATACTCTCCAAACCAAACCATAAACTTTATCATCGTTCGAGACCCAAACGCGTCCAACAACCCAAAAAGTGTGTGTTATCCAATATCGGACAATACTAGCAGTATTAACTCCTTTCCCGGATAAGTCTGCAGTACTAATCATATATCGGACGAACCTGGCAGTATTAAGTACTCAACTGTACTAACTTATCTTGGGAATCATTCAAACAATATTAACAATGTAACGCAGCAGTACTAAAATATCATGTTCCATATTTTTTGTCATTCCATCTTTGACCCCACATCATGCGTCGTACGAAGCCCAGGTCCAGACACAGTACAACCTGATGTATCACAACACACGTCCAACACATATATGTAATCTTGGAATCAATTCCTAAAACTTATGGATTTCTCATTTAAACCACGATCACAGCAAAACATATCCATGTCTGCTGAATTAGCTCACCAATGCATGCTTGAAGACCCATGTATGTCTGCTGTTAATACTCATCATGTACACCATCATGCTTCTTTTGCTCCAAGTAGTACTTTTGTCTTGTCACCTGAATTAAGTCAAAGCCAACAACATACAAAATCATCCCAGTGGCAACAACAATATTTATACAATACTCCGAACAGTACATACAATTCCAAACGTGTGCGCTAAGTTTGTTAGAAAATATATCAAATCCATAACCAATGTGGGCTCCATATACTCTTATTCTTTCAGATTTGTAACTTTATCTATTCTTCTTTTTTATCACACAACCATCACTCATTACCCCATGATGAATCTTTATCCACGTATCTTTATAGTCACAACTCTTGTAGCATCCTTCAAGCTTACTCCTCACAAACAATATTGCAATGACAGCGAGTAATAGTGGTACCTTCCAAGTATACACATGTATAACAGCCAAATATATCACGTAATCTTTTTCTTGGCAATATCCTCATATATTATAAGAGATCTTGTTTCTTAATAGAAAATCTCTTCCATGTATACTTTTGTGTTTATCATTTTAACTGCTGTTGCATATTAACATCAAACGAACCATGAATATACCTACTATTGTACGAAGAACACCACAAACATCAGACAGCCACATAAATTAGGGTTTGGGGAGAAACCCTAGTTTTCATGTTCACCCTCGCAACGACTGTAACACATAAAAATTGCTGCTATCTTTGAATCCAAACGTACCTGCTGCTCCATTAGCCAAAAACATACCAGGCTACATAATCAGATCACATCATCACCTCTTCTTTTTCTGAATTAATGCCTACAAGTCATGCTAATTGCATCACAGCTAGGGTTCATCGTCGATCCCAGACCAACTCGCCAATAGCCAGTCGAAACAATAATAATAACGATTGATCCCAGACCAATACTAATTATTTATTACCAGATGCAATTAACAGCTTATGAACAAAAATCAAATCAAGTAGAGATAAAAACATGATCGAACTTCATCTTTTTCACAATTAGGTTCTGGAAAATACCCTAATAATCACACAGTCAATCATTGTGGCCCATCTTTTCATCATGAACACAACATAACACATAGTAGCATAAAAACACACACAATAAACCTGTCCGATCCTAATCACAAGAGCCACTCAGCTCTGATACCCACATGTTACAATCGTTTTGCTCATCTAGGATGTTAATAACAGTGATTAAATAACACGCAGCGTAATAATAAAGAACATAATCCAATGTATTAACTAGGTTTTTTATTCATAAACTAACTAATACATATAGATGTTGATCATTCATCTATTACTATGCTAACTAATATACACACACGTGTGTTCTTCTATTAGACTCTCATTGGAGAGTTCTAACTATGATGGATGATAAAACTATTCACCCTACCTCTCTTTATATACTAGAGAGGCTAGGGTTTACAAGAAAACCTAGCTTTGATAAGAAGCTAACTTAATATTGCACATTAAGTCCTTGTTGTTTCATCTTTCTTCTTTTCTTCATATGTGGTTTTGTAATCATCAAATCTCAAATCCCAACAGATTTGGGTATGAATTTAGGGTTAGGGTTATTGAATTTGGGTGTGAAAATCGTTTGGGGGTGGATATTAAATATTGTTGAGTGGAAGTCCTACGTGGCATGTCCACGTAGGATGCATAACACTTCTTCCGGTAAAACAAGTTTCGTGGTGCAAAGTAACACAAAACATGAAAGTTCGTTACATTGAGTGGAACAAAAAAAGTTCACGTACCAAAATGGAACAAAATAGAAAGTACGTTGCTATTGTACTGCTAAAACCCTTTTAAAAACCAATTATTTAATTAACCTGAATTCGTAGGACACCTACGACCCAGGGTCACGGTTCAACCGGGGTTTTCGGCCAAAAACACCGGCTTCCGGTTCACGGTCCAACCGATTCAACCGGCCGAGTCAACGCGGGTTTTAAAACACTGCTTGATATCTTTCAAATTTGTTTTGTCATGTTTATTGATCATAAATAGAAGGGCAAATGACACAAAAAATGTACTCTACTTAATTGTCATTTCCAATTAAGCTATGAAACTTTTTTTCTTGCATAAAAAGGTACTTAGCTTTTTTTTTTTGCCAATTTGGGTATTTTCGTTAAATATTTAACGATCATCCGTTAAGTTTATATTTCAAGTCCATCAGCCGCTACCACCACCACCAATCATTGTTACCATCATCTTGTTTAGTTTGTTCGGGGGATCTTATTATCAAAAATTCAAAGATCTTTCAGATTATCTTTATTGGCCATTTCAAATTATCTTATTAATCGTCACCTTCATCCATCTTGTCTATTTCAACTCAGTTGTTAACTAGTCATATATTGCCTTATACACATGACGGACGAAACACCTCACATGGCTACATTACTATAAAAGGGAAAATAGTGCCTTTCAAGTTCTCAAAATCAAATTAGGAGAACTATAACTCTTATTCATTCTTTTCATTATCGAAGTGAATATAACTTTGTCATGTTGAAATTTAGTGCAATTGTATGAATCAGATCATACATGGAAATGGGTTTGGAGGTACGAGTGTAACACCTATCAAGTCATTTGATTTTTTTGGACAATCTTTAGGGTTGAATTAAATAGTGGTTTACAAAATTTAAGTGACAACTTGACTACATTAATGTTTTTGAAGATAAATATCTTTTACCTATTTAAGTGGAATGCATTAATGATCATATATTTAATTTGGTCATGTAACAACTAATTCCTAAGTTATGGAGGATAATTATGGAAGAGATTGGTCATTAATATCTCATAAATTCTATGAATATGTTTTGAGTAAATCTCATATAAATAGGGATCATAATTGCATGGAAAAACACACAGAAAACAAAAACACATAGAAACACAGGGTTCTTGATATGTGCCTAGAACATGAACAAACACTTGGTTTTATCCCAAGGAGGTATTCGTGTAACCCACACATAGGGTCGAATAATCTTTTTTGGAAAGTGATTACACGACTTCAAGTGATATCCGGTAACCATCTTGGTAATTAGCTAGACTATTGATTGTCTTCACCCTGGTCTAGGATCTATTACAACCAACAATCAAAGAATATTATTTTGTGATATTCAATGAATGTTGCTTGTAAAACCCAAAATTTAAAATTTCATTTCATATTGGTAATTTTGAATAAGTATTTGAAAAGAAAACCTTAGGTTATAATTTTGGGAATTATAAAGATATATCATGGGATATATTGTTAATAAGAGAAAAAAAGATATTTTGGTTAATTTGAATATTTTGTATATTTACTTTCTTTTATTAAAAGAACATGTTTTAAGGGATAAGTATTAAAAGGTTTTAGCAAATATTTTGTGTAATCTTCAAAATTGGAAAGAAATTTTTTTTGGCTCTCCCCCTCCTTTGCTTAATGAATCGGCCCCTATAGGTGTTGATACACCAAAATCTTTTAATTTTGAAGCTAGCTTAATTAAGGGAAAAAGAGTAGATATTAAAAAAAAAGAGATAAATCTTATAATTTGGCAAACAAGTAGTTTGTATTTCTCTTCCCTTTTTCCTCTCTTATAACCGGCCCCTAGTATCTCCTCTCTTCTAAACTCCCATTCTCATTATTCCTCAAAATCATACTCCATAAATTATGAGTATTCCTCCCTAAAAATCTTCAAGCAAGAAGAAGGTTTAGGTGTTTTTGAGTAATCTTTGAAGTTTTGGTGTTCTTAGTGTGGTTTGATCTTTGATTCCTTGGTGTTTGTTTCTTGTTCTTGTCTCCGTCTTTAATCCGTAAGTAATCCATGTCTCTTTTGGATTCATTCTTGGTGTTTTCATGATTACACATAAGTTTTATACATAAAATCATAAAATGTAAAAAGAAGAAATCATGTAGTTATGAATTTGTTAATTGGTAAATTATGTAATCTGATAAATATGTCTTAATTACATGTTTTGAAACCCTAAATGGTCATTAATAATGTTATTAATAAAAACCACATGATTAGAAACCTTAGGGTTAGTCTTAATGGGTAGGAGTTAGGGTTTTAATTTGGGTTGTTGGATGGGCAGAATTTTAAGTCATGTTCAACGGGGTATATCTTAATGATAAAAATTGGTTTTGACATAATTCTTGAGCCTAAAGTGAAATTCAATGAGTCTAGTTTCTGGAAAATCCGGGCTCATGTCAATTGGAGGTCGGGAAGGTCGATTTTTAGATTTTATAAGATTCAGTGTCGAATCCGTAATTTCTATCCGAAAAATTTCAGTTGTAGTGTTTGATTTTTAATTCTCAAACCGTAAGGAGTTAGACTTTAAAATTTGATTTGGTAAATCTTCATGCTATGTGCTACATCCATGATTGTTTTCAGAATTTTTTGAGTTGTCTAAGTAAGGTTTTTACGCGTCAACTTTTCAAAGGTTCTGCCATGTCAAAATTCGGGTCAGTTTTGGGTAACAAGGGTCAAAGGGATACTTAAACATGGAAATAAATTAAACCAATGATCATGGGTGTATTAGACATATGTAGGAACCTCGGTATTTTTGTGAAATTTTAAATAGATGTTTTATGGGTCCTGTAATTTATGGGAACTTAACCTTGAAATAAGTAGTCAAAATCTGAAATTTATGGAAACCTTAAACAGGTCAAGTAAACTTATTAGTGGTACGACCAATGAAATTCTACTCCCACCCCCCACTTTGTTTGGACAATGTCGCTATTGTACATTTAAGGGAATGAAATTATGAAATAAGAATAAAATTAAAACAAAAAACTCTCCTGAGCATTGCTTTCCTCTTTGAATGATAACTGCAAGAGATAAATTATTGCAAAGGGTCTATAGAACAACCTCGTTTCCCCTGAAATCAATAAACAACAACAAGCATTAAACGTTCAAAGAATAATATACACTAAAGTCTAACTCACTTTCGTAGGAATCATGGTTGCATTTAGCGTATGCAACAAGCTTTTTAAACCACTTGGTGGCCTAAGTAGACGAGTGAAGTCTCGTGAGTTCCCAGAGAACATACCCATCAAAGTTTTTTTTACTTATACATGGTTTTTTAAAGAAGGTTTCAAACTGATTTTAGTTTTCAGAAAAGGTTTTACGGCGTAACCATGAGATTAGTTACGTCGTAAATATGTGGTTTTTGAAATTTGGAAACTTAAACTAAGAAGGTTACGGCGCAACTAATTCAGGACATTACGCCGTAATAATATATGTTATGGCGTAACCAATGTGGTTACACCTAGACAGAACCTTGCTACCACATGAAAACGAGTCGAGGAGACCTCGAATTCCACTTCCTTATAGCGAGAACCTGCAAAATAAGAGAGAAACCAACAAAAACCAACTAATATGCAGAAAATAAAAGACGGGTTGTCTCCCGATAAGCACTTTTGTTTATTACCGAGTCTTTAAGTTAGACTCAAAATGCTTCTACGTCTTTGCTTAGCCATTTCTCTCATGGGCTATTTTTTCATTAATCTAGCTCTTATTGCAGCAACGTTATCCCTAGTTCTTGGTATTTCATTAACTCCTATTACCTTTACCTTTGTGTAGATCTCACCTGGACCAATGGTGTATCGAGTAACTTTAACTTTTTCGATTAAAATCAAGAGTTTGGGTCCTTGTAGGTCACTATATCTAACAATTTTGCACCTTCTCTGTTATAGAGCTTGTTCGTCATCCACATCGATAATCCTGTCATAGTGATTTCTTGGTTCTAAGTATCTAGTATCCCTTTCCAAATCGTCTTCATCTTCACTTGTATTATTTAACCAATCATCATTTAATTTATCATGAATATCCCCCATTATTGCGTTTGCTTTATCTTCTTCGCACTCCTCTGGGTCTTCCAAGTTTTCTTCTAAGTCATCTTCTTCATCTCCGAACCTGTCTCTCCATTGGTCTTTGAGAATTCTCTCCCTGGTCATCTTGCATACCTTCTCATATCTTATTTTCATCCAATCATTTAAGCTTAGATTTTCCCATTCTAACTCTTCTCGTTTACTATCGTTCATGCTTTCCCAATAACGTTTCATTTTGTTAATTGGTGAATCTCCTCCATCGCATACATCATGGTTTGGGTCGCAAGATGGCCAATACTAGCTCCCATTTTCTTTTTCTTACAAAATCGCCTTACACCAATGCACCCTTCTTTCTTTAGGTTTGGATTGTTTCACTTTTTCATCTTTAGTTATCCTATATACGATCTCTTCATAAGATTCTTGTACGTCAATTTCGTAGGAAAAAATGTCTGGATAGATACTTAATAGTCGGTTAAACTCACACAATTCTGATTGTATAAGAAGAAATCATAATCAATCTTTTTAAAATCATCGTCCTCCGGGCACGTATCGCTAAAACTACTTCTCATTTTGAAATCACTTGTTCACTTCCAACTTCTAGAGAAATGGACCTTTCTGAATATACTACTTTATGTGTGTAGTGGCAAGCTAATGATCTTCTCTTCTTAGGATGAATGGGCCATCCTGAGAACTCACTCACCATACAAGAATCATAAAATCTACCAAAAAGATGAATTTATCAATTTTTATGAGTAAATTTTCTACTATCCCCTTAGGTGTGCATTTAGTGTTATCAGCCATTTCGATCACCATATTAATTGGTTCGAGTTTTCCTATGCCCAAACATTTATACATAGAAAGAGGCATCTGATGCTAGCTCCTAAATCTGCTAATGCATTATTGAAATCTAACTTTCCAATGGAACAAGGGAGAATGAAACTTCCTGGATCTTGTTCCTTAGGGGGTAGATGATTCTAGAGAAGAGCGAAGCACCTAGGGTTCATTCTTATTTCCTCATCTTCTTCAGTCCTAGGTTTGTTTTCTACCAAGTCCTTCGTATATTAGCGTAATTGTTAGTTTGCCTAATTTCTTTTAATAAAGGATGATTTATCTTGATTTTCTTCAAACTCTCCATATTTTTGTGCACCAATGCTTCTTCTGTGTGTTGCTCTAATCGTCTAGGGAATGGTATTGGAGGCTCATAAGGATCAACATAGTAGTTTACACTTTGTTTTTCTTCTTTAGGTTTTTCTTTTTTTATCTTAAGTGTGGCCTCAAGTGCTGCAAGAGCCTCAGCCATTCCTGAATTGTCGGTTTCTTGTTTCTCGTTATCAGAAAATACCGAGTTAGAAGAAATATATTCAATTTTCTTGAGGGAATAATAGAAAGGTCTGTAGAATGGTGATCCTCTTCAGTTTCGATAATGTTTTGCATTCGTCGAACTTTCCATTGTTAACACCTTTAACCTCATTTCCCTAAGGTTTTACCTTTGTCTCAAGACCATTGGATATTTTTGTCGTGTAGCTTCTCGGCTGAATTTGTGTACTTTGTAAAAATTTCTTTAATCCATTCATCTTGCTCGTCATGTCTCTAGAGCTTCATCAATATATTTTATTATTATTCAAATAGGCTTGGGTCTCTTTCTCTAGAAGATGGTTGGTCAATATCTATTAAATCTAGTGTTAATTTATGTTTTATTTGGAAGGGTCACCAACCGCCATTTTTACTTCTTCACACTTTTACCTCCTCGTTTAGAGGGCAATCTTTATTAAGGATATGGATCCTCTTGAATCAAGAATTTGTCTAATTGGAACATCTAATCCATTATAAAACAAGACTACCTCTTGCATCTCTGTTAAATAGTGTTGAGGATACTTCATCAAGAGTTCTTTAAATCTCTCCCAAGCTTGATAGAAGTTTTCATCCAGTTCTTGCTGAAAGTTGTTGATCTCCTCCATTTTCTTTGTAGTACGAGCAGATGGGCAATGATACTGTATCAGATAGTCAATATGCCGTATTCAAAGGAGCTGAATATGCCGTATTAATCTTTTTAAATGAATATGATGTATTAGATAGAAAGTTAGATATGCCATATCCAATGGAAGTGGATACGCTATATCGAGTTATCGACCAGAACAGTGTATTAGAGAAAACAATTAAAACACGCAAACAATTAAACACATAAATATACAAGCAAATATACAGATTTATAAACTAATCTAAATTACACTAATCCTAAGGGTTAGATCTAATCTAATGTTAAAAACCAAAATATCAAATAAAAATCAAGATTAATTTTCACTCCCCGGCAACGGCGCCAAAAACTTGATGGTGTTATTATGTAGGTGTAATTTATGCTTTCAAGTTTTAAATTTATATTTTTCTGACTTTACCTAAAACAATACTTTTCACGGGCTGTATACCCGATCGATGGGAGTTGCGTGGTAAGTAGGGTGTCGATCACTAAGAGCAAGAAACAGTTTCATTTTATTAATACTTTGGTTTTCTAATCTAAGTTAGTCTAATCTATGCTAAACCTATGTTAATCCTAAATCTAATGGATAAGGGAGGTTTTTCAGCATGAGAGACTAGCACAGGTTTTGTGGTGACTAAAATTAATTCAAGACACTGAAACACATGCAAGCAAATTAATAGAAGGTAAAAGAGCGGTCTAGCCAAATATAAGAAAATTGTATTAACCATTATTAATCCAATCAGAAAGTTGGTTTGTTTATTAGTGCAATGATTACTTATCTCGAGGCGGCATATCATTCTTAAGACTTAGGCGTTACTTCTTCCTAAGACCTAGACACGTAGAATTATGTCACAATTAAACACATCCGCATAAAGCATCCTTATTTGCTGATTATAATCTATCTTAATGTAGGAACCCGTTTTAACACTTCACTTCATAACACGAATCACGAATCGAAGAAACTAGAGAGAGAGAGACTCGAAATGTAGAGAGAGAGGTTATGGTAGTATACACTCCATCTCTACTATACCAACGATTCAAACGTTATTTGTTAGTCCCTACGCCTTGACCTATGGTACCCCTAACTTGTTCATGAAAACAAGGCAATGCAAGGACGTTATTAGTGATCCTATTTGTTTCACCTATTACGATTCATTACTTTTATGGTGAGCCATCTTGGCATTTATTACTTGGTCGTATCATAGATCCAGTTGAGTGATAAGTCGCATATTAAAGCACATAAACACGTTCTATGTGATTAACATTAATCAATAATCAACGATAATTAAGGAAGCGAGATAAACAAAACACACATTAAGATCTTTATAATAATGGCTAATTCCGATGATATTAGCCTTCAAACGTCATACATTAATACAAAAGTAATGTTTTTAGCCAAGGTAAACATACCGACGTTAACGAAATGATACAAAAATACATGAATGATTACAAGAGTATAAGAAATTACACGTTAGTCTCCCTATGAGATTAATCGCGTTTGCTGACCTTTCTGTACTCTTTTTTCTCTCTAAAATCTAACTTTTGTGGGTTAGGTATCGAGAATATGGATTTAGCAATATTAAAAACTCGGTTTTTGAGTTTTTATTTTTGGGTTGGAATTTGGTCGATATGCGTTATCCAAAGTCTTGGATACGGTGTATCGGGGGTTTCTTGGGTAGGGTCCCACGTTTGATATCTTCCAGAATATTTTATTTCCATATAGCTTGAATACGGCGTATTGGTCTTCCTGGATACGGCGTATTGGATCTTGTTTCCTTTGTGGTCTTTGGTGAGTGCAGGCATAGATACGCCTTATCTTCCTTGATGGATACGGTATATTGGTTGTCAGAACAGTAATCTTCAAATATCTTCGTTTAAGCTCCAGAATGCGTGCCTTTTAGTTAATCTTTACCAAGTACTCTATAATTACTACAATTCTCAAATACAAATGATTAAGTAATAATTCTTTGCAATAATTATACAAAATGGGCTAATTATTGAACTTTAGAATCCAGATAGCACACTCAATTTTTTTCCACGGGATTAAGTTATTGGCAACTTTGGATATGATTGTTTCATGTGGATGAGAGAGTCCCCAGATTATCCATAAATCTTTCAAACTCAGCTCAATTGAATATTTAACAGTAGATGTTGTTAAGACTATAGCAGCCGGTTGGTAAAACTGAGTAAAATTTGCAGAAAATTGCATATCAAATTCGTCGAATATAAGAATGCACCCATCATATGGGGATGGAAAAAGACTTAACAGAAGAGCAAAATCTTCGGCTACACTCTTAGATCTAAAAAACATGAAAGAAAAAAAGGGACATGCCCGACAGTGGTCGCAGTCACATGTTGTGGCGGTCATCTTCTTCCTGCCACTTATCCGATGACGTAGTCAGGTACATCTCCCAAAACTGCTCCGTCCTCTCTTCTTCCTTCTAATTTGGTTTTGTTTTCTGTGATTTAGATTGATGGGTTTATGTTTGTGTCATTGTGTGTTTAGACTAGGCTTAAAACCATACTTTGTTTACTTAGCTTACTTTTGACGTGCTACCTTACATTCCCTGAAGTTGTGTAGGTGCTTAAGTAGTTTAGGCCAAATTGAGTGCTACTGCTATGTGCATGTGAAGTTTACACTAAGCCTAAACAACTATACTTATTGTGGAAACCGTAGAAGGGGGTTGAATACGTTTCTATTTAAAAACTTTAAGATCAAAGATTACATCACTCTTCTACCGGCAGTCCCATATATATATGGGGCCCGCCAAGTATATCAGGGGGCCGCCTGAGTTATGGGACCGCCACCAGAAGAGGTTTTCGGACTAGATCTTTTGTATCAATT
>BQNB010012597.1:49826-78858 GCA_026074375.1 Tanacetum coccineum
TTATGTGTAACACTTTTTTGTAAACTCGATATATATGAAATATGATTTAAATTTATAAATATTTTCATATTTTATGATGCTTTAAACCGCGCTTTAAAAACACAAAAGTTTCGCCATGGCTCCCAAGACGTGTGGCTTGGTCATGCCGTCACGCCACGCCTCACGTTATTTATATAAGTTATAAGTAGAGTTACAACTATTAATATATATATATATATATATATATATACATACATACAGGGTGAGGTTATAATAGAAAAATAGTTATAATAAAAAGGGTAAGATGAAATCCTAGCCATTGGATCAAATTTTAATAGATTAAAAAACGCGGTGGTATTTTTATAAATATTGCAAACTTCAGGGGGAAACTTGTTATAATGTAATTTACACATAAAACACATCCCGTCATTTTTCTCAAACCATTTATGGATATCACTTTCTCTCTCTAAACACACTTTCTTACACTAGAAATTTACACACATTTGAATCATATTTATCTTTATCGAATCGTTACTACATCTAATGACGATCGAATCGTTCGTGCATTGTTCATGATTAAGACGAATCTATCGCATCTTAAATCATTCGTAATTAAGACGAATCATTCGTGCATCGCTTGTAAGTTTATTTATGATCCCTACTTTTGTTACTACATCTTTTGTTAGTTTTGGTTTGCTAAAATGTTGTTTTAATCAATTTAAGGTTCGGTTTTATAATATGATGAAGTAGAATATCAAATCTATTGAAGTGTGTGTGTGTATATGTTTTTGTATGTTTACTTCTTGATCTGGAACAAATTGTAGAAAAAAATAGATAGAAAATGTGTTTAGGAAAGTTGTATACAATGTGTTTGATAAAATGTCTCAACTAGACTTTATAACTGTGATGCACTACATTTACTTTCTTTTGTCTTTGATGTGGTAGGAAATGCATTGTAATGCAGTAGATTACTTTTTTTGTTCATAGGAATGATTTAGTGTAAATATGGCTTGTCGTGTTTAACGAATTTGATTTTGCTTGCCTCTTTTTGTCTGTGATGTGGTAGGAAATGCACTGTAATGCAGTAGATTACTTTCTTTGTTCATAGGAATGATTTAGTGTAAATGTGGCTTGCCGTGTTTAACGAAATTGATTTTGCTTGCCTCCTTTTGTCTTTGATGTGGTAGGAAATGCACTGTAATGCAGTAGATTACTTTATTTGTTCATAGGAATGATTTATTGTAAATGTGGCTTGGCATGTTTAACGAAATTGATTTTGCTTGCCTCCTTTTGTCTGTGATGTGGTAGGAAATGCATTGTAATGCAGTAGATTACTTTCTTTGTTCATAGGAATGATTTAGTGTAAATGTGGCTTGGCGTGTTTAACGAAATTGATTTTGCTTGCCTCCTTTTGTCTGTGATGTGGTAGGAAATGCATTGTAATGCAGTAGATTACTTTCTTTGTTCATAGGAATGATTTAGTGTAAATGTGGCTTGGCGTGTTTAACGAAATTGATTTTGCTTGCCTCCTTTTGTCTGTGATGTGGTAGGAAATGCATTGTAATGCAGTAGATTACTTTCTTTGTTCATAGGAATGATTTAGTGTGAATGTGGCTTGGCGTGTTTAACGAAATTGATTTTGCTTGCCTCCTTTTGTCTGTGATGTGGTAGGAAATGCATTGTAATGCAGTAGATTACATTCTTTGTTCATAGGAATGATTTAGTGTAAATGTGGCTTGGCGTGTTTAACGAAATTGATTTTGCTTGCCTCTTTTTGTCTGTGATGTGGTAGGAAATGCATTGTAATGCAGTAGATTACTTTTTTTGTTCATAGGAATGATTTAGTGTAAATGTGGCTTGCCGTGTTTAACGAAATTGATTTTGCTTGCCTGCTTTTGTCTTTGATGTGGTAGGAAATGTACTGTAATGTAGTAGATTACTTTCTTTGTTCATAGGAATGATTTAGTGTAAATGTGGCTTGGCATGTTTAACGAAATTGATTTTGCTTGCCTCCTTTTGTCTGTGATGTGGTAGGAAATGCATTGTAATGCAGTAGATTACATTCTTTGTTCATAGGAATGATTTAGTGTAAATGTGGCTTGGCGTGTTTAACGAAATTGATTTTGCTTGCCTCCTTTTGTCTGTGATGTAGTAGGAAATGCATTGTAATGCAGTAGATTACTTTCTTTGTTCATAGGAATGATTTAGTATAAATGTGGCTTGACGTGTTTAACGAAATTGATTTTGCTTGCCTCTTTTTGTCTGTGATGTGGTAGGAAATGCATTGTAATGCAGTAGATTACTTTTTTTGTTCATAGGAATGATTTAGTGTAAATGTGGCTTGCCGTGTTTAACGAAATTGATTTTGCTTGCCTGCTTTTGTCTTTGTATGGTAGGAAATGTACTGTAATGTGGTAGATTACTTTCTTTGTTCATAGGAATGATTTGGTGTAAATGTGGCTTGGCATGTTAACGAATTTGATTTTCCTTGCCTCCTTTTGTCTGTGATGTGGTAGGAAATGCATTGTAATGCAGTAGATTACATTCTTTGTTCATAGGAATGATTTAGTGTAAATGTGGCTTGGCGTGTTTAACGAATTTGATTTTGCTTGCCTCTTTTTGTCTGTGATGTGGTAGGAAATGCATTGTAATGCAGTAGATTACTTTCTTTGTTCATAGGAATGATTTAGTGTAAATGTGGCTTGCCGTGTCTAACGAAATTGATTTTGCTTGCCTCCTTTTGTCTTTGATGTGGTAGGAAATGCATTGTAATGCTTTTCTTTGTTCATAGGAATGATTTAGTGTAAATGTGGCTTGGCGGTTTTAAAGAAATTGATTTTGCTTGCCTGCTTTTGTCTTTGATGTGGTAGGAAATGCACTGTAATGCAGTAGATTACTTTATTTGTTCATAGGAATGATTTATTGTAAATGTGGCTTGGCATGTTTAACGAAATTGATTTTGCTTGCCTCCTTTTGTCTGTGATGTGGTAGGAAATGCATTGTAATGCAGTAGATTACATTCTTTGTTCATAGGAATGATTTAGTGTAAATGTGGCTTGGCGTGTTTAACGAAATTGATTTTGCTTGCCTCCTTTTGTCTGTGATGTGGTAGGAAATGCATTGTAATGCAGTAGATTACTTTCTTTGTTCATAGGAATGATTTAGTGTAAATGTGGCTTGGCGTGTTTAACGAAATTGATTTTGCTTGCCTCCTTTTGTCTGTGATGTGGTAGGAAATGCATTGTAATGCAGTAGATTACTTTCTTTGTTCATAGGAATGATTTAGTGTAAACGTGGCTTGCCGTGTTTAACGAAATTGATTTTGCTTGCCTCCTTTTGTCTTTGATGTGGTAGGAAATGCACTGTAATGTAGTAGATTACTTTCTTTGTTCATAGGAATGATTTAGTGTAAATGTGGCTTGCCGTGTTTAACGAAATTGATTTTGCTTGCCTCCTTTTGTCTATGATGTGGTAGGAAATGAATTGTATTGCAGTAGGTTACTTATGTTGTTCATATGCATGATTTAGTGTAAATGTAGCTTGTCGTTTTAAAAAAAAGTTTGACAATGAAAGTAATGTTGTGGGTCTTAACTCTTTATCCATACTTTTATACCAATCCTAAGCTGAAGGAGCATATGCAAAACTGTGTGGACCATCCAGAAGAGATCAGCAAGCCTTGCTAAGGTGAAAGCCTAGGTTTCAGAAGTTAAGGGTGTGATGATAGAAAATATCGAGAAGGTAAAACTTGATCTAGGTTAATGAATACCTATTGCGTGACACCTTTTTATGGTACAGGACATGATACAATTTTTTATGTTGGTTTTATAATCTTGTTTTTTGAATCTGTAGGTCCTTGACCGTGGAGAGAAGATCGAGCTTCTGCTGAAGGAAACTAATATGCAACCTGTGTGGACCATCCAGAAGAGAAATCAGCAAGCCTGCTAAGGTGAAAGTCCTTAGGTTTAAGAAGTTAAGGGTGTGATGTTAGAAAATATCGGAGAGTAAAATTGATCTAGGTTAATGAATACCTATTTCGTGACACCTTTTTATGGTTCACAGGACATGGATCAATTTTTTATGTTGTTTTATAATCTTGTTTTTTGTATTTGTTGGTCCTTGATCTGGAGAGAAGATCGAGCTTCTTCTTTGATAAAACCGTGAACCTTCGTCTTCAATTTGTGGTTGTCGCTCGCTCTCGCTTATGGTGTGTGTTTATCCTCCACATGCATGTTCTAAAATGGGACATCTGTACTTTGTGACTTTGAAATACAACACCTAAGTTCTATTTTAATTAAGCAACAAATGTCACCAGAAGAAAGTTGCTAAGAGTTATTTGTAGGCACATTTATTTGTGGACGCAGGCACAAAAATGGAGTAGCCGTTCATTTATGGACATAATTAAGGTTCGGCTAGGTAATGCATCGGGTAATTTACTTGTCAAAAAAGTGGATGTGTGTGTATGTGTATGCATGATGCAGTTTTTGTAACTCGCCCAATGATGTAATTGATGTTTCATTTATGGAACATTCGGTTCGGTTAGGTCTAGAGTATTGATTTTGTAACTTGTTGAAACGGGTTTGCGTGTTTGATTTGTGGTTTTTTTTTGATGGTGTTGGTGGGGTGGTTTGTGTTTTGGTTTTTTTTTTTTTTTTGTTGAAGTGTTGAGGGGATTTTTGTTTTTTTAGGATTTTTGTTTTTTTTTTTGATTTTTTTGATTTTTGTGTGATTGATTTTTTTTGATTTTTGTGATTTTTTTTTTTTTTTGATTTTTGATTTGTTTTGTTTGTTTTTTGATTTTTTTTTTTGTTTTTGATTTTTTGTTTTTTTTGATTTTTTGAATTGTTTGTTTTTTTTTTTTGTTCGCGCTGATCCTGCACCTTCTTTCTCCCCCCCCCCCCTGTTTTTTTTTTTTTTTGATTTTTTTTTTTTTTTTTTTTTTTTATTGTTTCTTTTTTTTTGTTGATTTGTTTTTTTTTTTTTTTGTTTTGTTTTTTTTTTTTTTTTTTTTGTTTTTTGGTTTTTTCTTTGATTGTTTGTGTTTTTTTGTTGTTTTTTTTCTTTGATTTGTTTTTTTTTTTTTTTTGATATGTTTTTTGTTATTTGATTTGTGTTGATTTTTTTTTGAGCTTTTTTTTGTTTTTTTGATTTTTTTTTGATTTTGTTTTTTTTTTTTTGAATATTTGTTTGTTTTTTTTTGTTTTTTTTTTTGTTGTGATTTTTTTTTTTTGTTGTGTTGGATTGTGTTGTTTTGGTGATTTTGTGATGATTGATTTAATTTTTGTGTTGTTTTTTTTGTTTTTTTTTTTTTGTGTGTGGTTTGTGAAAGTTTTCCGCGCTTTTTTGATTTTTGATGGTTTTGTTTTTTGTGTTTTTTTTTTTTGATTTTTTTTTTGAATTATTTTTTGATTTTTTTTTTTTTTGTTTTTTTTGTTTTTTTTTTTGATTTTTTTATTTTCTTTTGTTTGGAAATTTTATTGATTTTATTTGATTTTTGTTTGGTTTTTTTTTCTTTTTTGAATGCATGACGCAATTGATATATGGTCCGACAGTTATTAGTTACTTGGTTAGCTATATTTACTTTTACTAGTTACTTGTTTGGAGTATCGTATATCTCTATAACTAGTATAAGACAATGAAAAGGTAAGTATTCTATTCACCTGGGATCTGACAAGATGTATCAAGATTTGAAGGAGTTATATTGGTAGCCGAACATGAAGACTGAGATCGCCACCTATGTCAGCAAGTGCCTGACATGTGCTAAAGTGAAAGCAGAGCATCAGAAGCCGTATGGGTTACTTCAACAACCCGAGATTCCTGTATGGAAGTAGGAGAAGATCACTAAGGATTTCATCACAAGCTCCCGAGGACGCCAAGTGGGTATGATTCGATTTGGGTCATTATAGATCGTTTGACCAAGTCTGCTCATTTTTTACCAATGAATGAGAATGACAGTATGAAGAAGCTTACCCAACTCTATTTGAAAGAAATTATCTATAGGCATGGAGTGCCAATATCTATCATATCGGACATAGAAGGTCAATTTGCGTCTGGATTCAGGAGATCACTCCAGAAGGATTTAGGAACAAGACTAGATTTGAGCATCGCTTACCACCCGCAGATGGATGGCCAAAGCAAGAGGACAATACGGACTTTAGAAGACATGTTGCGAGTATGTGTGATTGACTTCTAAAGTAGTTGGGATCGACATTTTCCATTGGTCGAGTTCTCATACAACAATAGTTATCACACGAGTATCAAGGCCGCACCATTTAAGACTCTATATAGGCGGAAGTGTAGATTGCCAGTTTGTTAGAGTGAGGTTTGGGATAGCCAACTCATCGGCTTAGAGATGATTTGAGAAAAAAAATAGAAGATAGTTCAGATTAAGAACCGTTTATTAGCTGCTCGAAACCATCAGAAAAGCTATGCTATCAGACGCAAGCCTTTGGAGTTTGATGTTGGCGACACTATTATGCTCAAGGTTTCACCTTAGAAGGGCATGATTCGTTTTAGTAAACGTAGGAAGCGGAGTCCATGATATATCAGACCATTTAAAATCTTAGACAAGGTTGGTCTGGTGGCGTACAAGCTAGAACTACCTGAAGAACTCTGAGGAATCCATAACACCTTCCATGTCTCAAATCTCAAGAAGTGTTTGGCGGACGAGAATCTTGTTATCCTACTTGACGAAATTCGACTCGATGACAAGCTGCATTTTATCGAAGAACCTGTGGAGATCATGGATCGCGAAGTGAAACGACTAAAGCAGAGCCGTATTCTCATTGTCAAGGTTCGTTGGAACTCACGTCAAGGACCGGAGTTCACATAGGAGCGTGAGGATCAATTCAAGAGCAAGTACCTTCACCTCTTTGCAAGCAAGCCGACGGCGAATAAAGAAAATTGAGCATCGGGACGGTGCTCTGTTAAGGTGGGGAGACTGTGACAACTCGTAAATTTAAGGTCAATATTGAAACCTTACCTCGTATCTATTTTTGTCTTAAGAAGATTTTTTTACGTTCTAATTGGTAGCCAATTTTGTGAAAATACACGTTTTAGCTATTCATGAGTCGTGCTTAGGATTTATATCCATTTAAGCGTTCTAAGAATTTAAAATTTTGTCTTTTGTGCCCGAGAGTTTGATTATTTTATTTTTGTGTTTCACGATTATTCCTGTATTCTAGCCGAATACTAGTTAAAAAAATTTATGCATTTAACCATATTTTTGATTTTAAACTTTTGTTTACTAGTATTTATAATACAAATTTGACAAAAAATATATAGCCCATGGGTCTAGCCAATGTTACCGCACCCCTGTAAGCCCAAACAAATAACCCATTGATTTATTTTTAAAGCCCATGGGTATTTATCTTGGTGACTATATAAGCCCATTTTTCTTCACAACCAAAAACATAAAAGCACACACATAAAACTACCAAGAAAATTTCTCTTCCCCTTCTCCCCCTCCTTGGCTCGTCGAGCACCACAACCACACAACCACCATCATCAAAGTTTTTCTACCATCATAAATCACTTCTACTACCATTCTACAAGCATTTAAAACACAAAAATCCAACATGCAAATGATTTCCTTAAAGATCTATATTTATTTGATTTCATGGGTTTTTGGTAGAGATTAAGCTAAAGGAAGTTAAGTGCAAGTGTTTTGTAAAGATTTGGGTAGTTAAAAAGGTTAAGAATTTTTGTTTTGGGTTGTTTTGGGTTTCGGCTAAGTACAAAAGGAAGGAAGGAGTTCGTGTTTGATTTTGATCTTGCTGATACTTATTATTGTGAGCATCTTAAAACTTTTTTTGAAGTTATTTTTATGTGATCATGTTAGATCTATGTTGCATGTATTAGAATCTATGTGCTTGTGTACTAGTTTGGTGTTTGAGAAATTTTGGTTGGTTGAAAGTGTTTAGATGATGAAGATAGGCTAGTATAAGTGCGTTGTGAAGTTTTTGGGAAGTGAAAATGACGTTTGGATGAGTTTTGGAACGAGCTATTTTGGGCAGAAAGTTACGCGCCACTTTTGGGTGTTGTAAAAATAGTTATATTAATTTTTAGCTAAAAAATATGTTAGGCCTCGTCTTTGTGAACGTTTTGATATGTGGATCGTTCCGTAACTCTTAAAAATGAAGTTTTTATGGCCAAATGAAGTTTGGAAAATTAATTATATAAAAAGTCAAAGTTGGAAAATTATTTATATAAAAGTCAAAGCTGATGAGAATTTAAAATATGATTTTGAAGTGTTGTAGGGGTTCGTTTAAGCTTGTAAAATCATAACGAACGTTATTTTATAACTAATATAATTTTGAGTGCTTTCGACCACTTCTAAAAGTAGTAATTTTCTAAAAACATAAACTTTTCTGAAAGGTAGCGAAATTTAATTACGAGTGTAATACTTTAATTAGAGCATCTAAATGATAAACTTAAGATGCACATGTGGAATCTTTTGTGTGTGTGTGTATATATATATATATATATATATATACGATTCATGCATCGTTCTTTTGTATTCTTTAATTTTTCTAAATCACGCGCCACTATTCTAGGTCGCAGTTGAGACTCTTGTCTTTGTTTCGCTCGCTGTTGGTACTTTTACTTGTCGCTATTGCTTAAGGTGAATTCATAGCCTCGCTTTTATTTACTTAATCATTTTATGAAAACCCGCGAGGGAGATACATGCTTGTTTTGCAAAATTGAACACAAGTGATTTAATCGACATGCTGGACCCGATTACCTGATTTATTGCCATTGAGTAGCTATTGCCAAAGTCTCTAATTTCATGAACCGTTAATTACTCGAGAGGTAAACGCTGGTACAATTAATTGATCTATTGGGTTTGACAACCCCGTCTGGGGTATGAATCAATTATTGGACAACCCTATCAAACGAACGTATTGTATTGAGACATTTAGGTATGAGGAAATAATACCTAGGAGCTGAGGCAAATTATATACATATAGGATATGTGGTTTGTTGGGATTCTAGATTTGATGACACAAAATAAATAAAAGAATGAAACATAAGGACTAAATCTAGCATATCAGAATTCTACAAGCTGGTGGAGAATTATGAAGATTTGGTCAAAGTTTACAAGATTAAGATTAGGAAAGTATTTAATTAGTTTAAATAGTTTCCTTATCACATTAGTAAAGTATTTAATTAGTTTAAATAGTTTCCTTATCATATTAGGAAAGTATTTAATTAGTTTAAATAGTTTCCTTATCATATTAATTTACTTCCTTTGTAAGTCTTGATCTCTCCCTATATAAAGAGATCATAGACATAGGTTAAAAAAAACACATGAGAGTCGACTAGTATAGTCTGTGTGTACCAAAGGTGTGGCGTGTGTTAGTATTGTAGAGTAGAAAAGATAGACGTCTATAGTATTTAGCCTTAAGGATTGTTAAATCCCTATTACTAGTTAAGAGTAACCGATCTATTCTGATCAAATAGTATTTGGGACTGTGTTGAATAAAAGAAAAACCTTGTGATAATATTGATTCGTTCCTTATTAATTTTGCTGTACAGATATTCAATCTGTGTTATCATTATCCTAGATGAGAACTAATCATTCTCGAGTTTTAAACGATCTAAGGAGTCTTAACAAACTCCACAATTGGTATCAGAGCCATGGGGCTCTTGATCTGGGATCTTACAAGGTTATGTTTTGTGTCGAATCTATAAAGAAAGAAGGTTTGGTTCATATTTGGAATTGTTAATACTGTTGCCGTTGATTGATATCGGTTGACACACACGTTTGGATCTCGGACAGAACTATTTTTCACAATAGTTTATTCTTATTGGTTATATGGCTATTATTTTTGGGATTTATTGAATATGTGATTATGAAGACGATTGATTATCACTTATTTGATGTTGTAGTTGAATTTTACGAGTGCGTGTTCTTATCATATCTTAAAGTGGGTGTTACACTTTGAAGATAACTTGTTCATTTTATATGGTGTTGACGAAGACTTGCAAAATCTAGCAATGTGTGATTTTTCTTATGGTGCTCAATGCTCACATTCGCTATCACTTAAAGGAGTTACGTTATTGTGCTTTGTGTCTCATAAAAGATGAGGATTTTTCAAGAGGTTGCGGTCTACTTATACTTTTTGGTCTCAGTATGAGTTTGGAGTCACGTGGATAGTACACGATATAAGACACAAGTTTGGGATATTCTACTTCTTCATCAAATTCGTTATACTCAGTTTTCTTCATCAGTGATCATTACATACAGCCTACAGAGTTCGAGATTCAAGAGATGGTAAACATATTAGTTTTAGGGGAAGCTTAATGTTAAAATGTTTAACCATCTTCATGCACCACTTGAGGGGAAGGTCATTACTACTGCTAGTCATTATTAATACTGCTAGTTTACACTTTCTACTGCTTGAGTTCATTATTTGTGTTGAACTTCATGAAGGGTAATTTGAGTCAGTGGAAAGCTTAGATTAAAAGTCTTGATATATGATGTGTGGTTGTGAAGATCAAAGTTGCATACAGTCCCCTATTGAATGAAGACAAAAAGGGGAAGATGATTATATGAAGAGTAACTTATAGATCCTGTGGTGGTGGCATGACATGGAGAGTTTAACTTAAGGGGAAGATCTTAAGTTAAGGGGAAGCAGTTAGCAGTTTACAAGGATGTTTTGTTTCATTCAGGGAGATGATTACATCTCAACTTCAGGGGAAGCTTTGGCTTTATGATGAAGTTTGTACATGACTTTGTTTGTTTTGTCATCATCAAATAGGGGAAGATTGTTAGGATTCTAGATTTGATGAGACAAAATACATAAAAGAATGAAACATAAGGAATAAATCTAGCATATCAGAATTCTACAAGCTGATGGAGAATTATGAAGATTTGGTCAAAGTTTACAAAATAAAGATTAGGAAAGTATTTAATTAGTTTAAATAGTTTCTTTATCATATTAGGAAAGTATTTAATTAGTTTAAATAGTTTCCTTATCATATTAATTTACTTCATTTGTAAGTCTTGATCTCTCCCTATATAAAGAGATCATAGACATAGGTTAAAAAAAACACATGAGAGTCGACTAGTATAGTCTGTGTATACCAAAGGTATGGCGTGTGTTTGTATTGTAGAGTATAAAAGATAAACGTTTATAGTGTTTAGCCTTAAGGATTGTTAAATACCTATTACTAGTTAAGAGTAACCAATCTATTCTGATCAAATAGTATTTAGGGCTGTGTTGAATAAAAGAAAAACCTTGTGATAACATTAATTCGTTCCTTATTAATTCCGTTGTGCAGATATTCAATCTGTGTTATCATTATCCTAGATAAGATCTAATCATTCTCGAGTCTTAAACTATCTAAGGAGTCTTAACAAACTCCACATGGTGTTAAGGTCCGGTGTCATGAGCTCGATGGAATAAAAATTTACCTGACTTGTATTCGTTACAATGTCGCTCGATGAACTATACTTGTGTTCTACTTTTATGATTATAAACTCTTTGAATTCACTCAACATTATTGTTGACTTTTGGCATGTTTTATCTCAGGTCCATAAAGGTAAAGGCGTGGTTGAAATAAGGAGTTGCATAGTGTCTTTTGTGAAAGCTTGTTATTGTGTTCCATTTTATCAAACAATTATCAAACTTTTATCAAATGTTATTGTGAAACTTGTTTTCTTGTACTAAAAAGGATCCTGGTGACACATGCATTATGACTATGATTTTCTCTTAATGGAACACTACTTTCAAAACGTCTCTTTTAGAGTCGTTTTCTATATACTTGTATCTTGTGACTATGAATTAACACCCATGCTATATGTTCTGTTGCGTTGATAAAATGGGGGTGTTAAAGATATCACCAAAAGAATTGATAATTTAGAGTGTGGTATACAGAAGCTTCAAGAGAATTTTCATGCTACAGGTAGGTTGCAAGATTTGCGAAAAGGTACATCTAACCAAAGAGCATCCTCTCAAAGAAGATGGCAAGGTAGGTGAACAGGTTAAGTATATAGGATTCTTGGAAGAGACCATCAACATATTTATGGAAGAATCAAGTAAGAAGCAATCAGTGTTGGATGACCGAATTAGAAAATTCAGTGATGATACGGACATGAGCTTAAGGATGCTAGACGTTGCAACAAAGAACCTGCCAGGAAATTCTGAGCAATTAACCCAGGAAATCATGACAAATAGTTTGGCTGACAAAGCAAAAAATGAGAAATGAAATAAAAGTCAAGAAGGAGCTGGTTCCTTTTGATTTACCTAATGTCAACTCGTATGATGAGCCAACTAAGGAACAAGAGGATGAAGCACAAGCTTTTAGACTGCTTGAAAGCTTAAAGAGGTTAAATATCAATCAATAGTGTATCTGTGTTGTCAAAAGAATACCTGAACACCTTATGTATGTAAAAGACGTGTTTTCTAGTTAGAGACCGATTGCGGAGAAGGACGCGGTAAGGCTCAATGATAGATGCACGAAAGTTTTACAAAGTCAGCCACCTCCAAAGGAAAATGATCCAGGGAGTTTTACTCTTCCTTGTCTTATTGGTAACTCTAAAATTAGGAGTGTTTTGGCCGATCTAGGAGCTAGTATTAATGTTATACCATTTTCCATGTTCAAAAAATTACAAATAGGAAATCTTCAACCAACTAATATGATGGTAAAAATGGCCGATATGACTAAGAAAGCTCCTAAGGGAATTATAGAAAACATACTAGTGTAAATCGACAAGTTTATATTTCCAATAGACTTTGTTATAATAGATATGGTAGAAGACCATAATATACCTTTGATTTTAGGAAGACCTTTTCTAGCAGCCATTCACGCACATATAAACGTTTTTAACAGACAGATTTCACTTGGAGTAGGGGAAGAGAGTTTCTTTCGAAATAAATGAACCTATGGATGACCCTTACATAAATTATGAATCTGTTTGTATGATTGAATGTTCTAGGGAAACTCATGAAGAAGAGTTTAAGCTGCTTCTAGCCAGTGACACTTAATCATCTTTTACAAAGATGAAGGAGCATTCATGTATTGTAAATACAAATGAAAAATCCGAGCCCTTCCTTCAACAATTGAATCCTTTACTAGGAATAAGCCAATCATCAAAGTCTTTAATCAAAATAGGTAAGAAAAGGGGGGAAATTACATCACCTCCAAGGTATGATTCTAACTTATCATTTTTCTACCCAGAAGAAAACTTACGCACTCCTGATGTTTATTGTTGCTTTCCCTCACACTTTATTTTAAGTGAGGGGAGAGACACCCCTGTTCTCGGCAAGTAAGGGGTGGAGTCAAGCTCGTGACTCAAACAAAAAAAAGCGCTTCGTATGAGGTACCCCATGCTTATCCTTGTAATTTCGTTTTGCTTAATTTCAACATTTAGTTGGTCATGTATGTTTCTAACTTGGTTTTGCAGGGTCTCTCTTCAAGGGAATGTAATTTAAGGTCCCCACGACTCATTTTATGTGGTAATGTGGTTGCTAAAATACAACAAGTTACGACGTAACTATAATGGTTATGGTGTAATTAGTATTGTTACGGTGTAATGTTTCATATGATTACACCGTAACAGGGTCTAATAATTTTTCAAATTTTACAAACCACATTATTACGGCGTAACTCATTCAATGGTTACCGTAATCCCTTCCTGCTAATCATAAAATGTTTGAAATTTTTACAAAACCTTGTATATTGGTAAATGGACTTTGTGGGTATGTTCTCTGGAAACCATCACGAGACTTCACTCGTCCACTTGGGCTACCAAGTGGTTTAAAATGCTTGTTGC
Source organism: Tanacetum coccineum (assembly GCA_026074375.1). Taxonomy (NCBI): domain Eukaryota; kingdom Viridiplantae; phylum Streptophyta; class Magnoliopsida; order Asterales; family Asteraceae; genus Tanacetum; species Tanacetum coccineum. Next base: position 63,583 of record BQNB010012597.1, read on the forward strand.
ATACGCTAAATGCAACCGTGATTCCTACAAAAGTAAGTTAAGACTGTATTTTTATTATGTACATTTTGGTATCTTTCTTTTAGCTGGATTTATGCTTTTGGTATTAGTTTTCTTGCAACTATTATAGGTTGATGCACATGGAGTGGTGCTTGGTTAATTCTTAGCTGCAGGAAAGCATTTCAAATCCGAATTAATTGGATACCATGCCGAAGATGATGATGGGATAATTATGATTGTGGATGTTGCTAGAGGAAGAAGACTTGAAGCATGGCTTGAGCATGCTGTCTCTTCATCATACCGAGCAAATCTAGGGGAGTCTTCCGTTCTAATTCTACTATTTTCTTTAATTTCCATTTTTTTAATGTACAATAGGGACATTGTACAAACCAAGTGGGGAAAGGAGTAGAATTATCACTTGTCTAATATTTGCCCTTTAATTTTCTAGTTTTCTTTAAAAAATGGTGCCAATTTCAAAAATTTTGACATGTTTTTCCTACTGATCTAGAATAGATCTTTGCCTAATGCACATTTACCCTTTATTTCTATTTGGTGAGGTTAAGTCTGATGATCCGTTTTCATCTATTATACAAAAATCCACCAAAATATTGAGTATGCCGGTAGTATTGTAGACTTTAGAACTTGGCATGTACATCATTTTGAGACCTAATTGATTAGTAGAAATAGATGGTTCGAGAAGGCAACATTTAGGAATTCACCTAAATAGCCCATATGTGTATAATTATGTGTGTTTATCGACTTGTTACACTGACTTGTCGACCTTCAGTGATAAAACCCTTTTGTTGCACTCATTATTAGTGCAAGATACCCTTAGATCACCCTGTTGAGCCAATCTGTGTTTTAACCCCATATTATAATGTTTCGTTACACCATTTTGTCTTAGCCAACCCTGTAGTCTATATTTTTCTTTGTGTTGAAATTTCTAGCTACCTAAGTCCATGGTTTAGGGAAATTGGTTTTAAGATTTTAGTACTTTCGTTGAAGACATATCATTATGATCATCGAGGACTCCTAGTATTATCACTTTCGATATTGTTCATCTCAAGTGGGGGGATGTATTGTGTATGTATTACAGGAGTATTGTACAAAATAAAATAAAATGGTGCAACTAAGTGTGAATAACCTCCTTATTGTATATGTTGGTTACATGTTATAAAACTAACTAAGTGTAAAGATGGTGCAACTATAAGCCATCTAGTGATTTTAGAAATGGTGCAACTATAATCCATCCGAAGATTTTGAAGAATGGGTTAGTATGCTCAGCAAAATCTCATTATTATATCCAAAGCTAACCCAATATTGAGATATGATCAAGTTTTTGTACTTGGACACTTGGACTATGGATAGACAGTAGCCGGTTATGACCACCTTAGATTATATTTGACTATTTGTTTTGTGTTTTTATTTTAACAACAATTAAATGTGTATCACATGTCTATCCTAACCCTTTTATGATTCTAGCCTTTAGCTTGCTCAAGTTAAGGAAATATAAATTGCATGTGTCTTCTCCATGGATTTGGTTAAGCATGTGTGATTTTGTCGCCTTTTCTAAATCACCGGTATCAGAAGGTTTCCAACACCCATTAAGCATGTGTGTGTCACCCGTGTTACCTTTAAGAATTATTTAGACCCTATTTCTAACTGGTGGAGATTTGTGTACTTTTCAAGCTTATGATATAATACATACTATGACAGTGCAGTTGAGCGATCACCCTGAAAATGAAACACTTAGACTAGTTTGAGAGTTGAGTGAATTTTGATCCCCTTTTCGTGAGATGTTCGGCTTTGATGTTTTCTAGCATAAGTATTTTATAGATTCATTTCTCCGAATTAAATTGGGAAAATCTTTTTATGAATTATTTTAACAGGTCTACTTGAGGGCAAGTAGAAGTCAAGTGGAGAGATATTTGATAACATCAAATATTTAATACATTTTCATATCAAATTCCCGCCTTTATTGCATTGCTTTATATAAATTCGGTACTTAATTCGTTTATATTTCGAATTTCAGGTAATTTGGGCAATGGAACGGAAAAAGGCGATTAATAGCTAAATTTAGTACCAATACTAATTTATTTACTAGAGGTACTAAAATATTATGGAGAGCTACTATATTTCGTTAAGAAGCGACCTAGGAGCCAAACGAAGAATAATATCAATACTATATTATTTAGTAGGGGTACCATATTTTTAAGACGAATGATATCAATTTTGCAAGTTTAGAAGACATTACGGCGTAACCTCCCGCGGGAGTTACTCCGTAATCAATTATTATTTACGAAGAAATTATGCTGATGAGGCATTAGGGCGTAACTAGCCCGCAAGAGTTACGCCGTAAAATAATCATTGCTGAAGATGTTTATGCTGATTAAGGGTTACGACGTAAAGGGTTCGATGTAATTACACCGTAACCAATTTTTATACTAAATATTGGAATGTCGCGTCAGAAGGTTTACGGCGTAACTCGGTCGATGAAGTTACGACGTAATTATGACTCATCCAGGGACTAAAAGTGCCATAATCTAATGGAGTTTCAGGGACTAAATTTAATTAAATCAACTGCGATGGAGGACCAAAAGCGTCAAAAGGCCAAAGTTACTATTATACTATATAAAGAGAATGTAATCACAGATTTCATTATCAATTCATACACTACATTTGGTGGTTTTTTAGGGTTGTCGGCAAAAAGGGACAAAGAGGGTTTTAACCCTTTTGTTTACTTTCGACGCATAAAAGGGGTAAAAGGTGAGCAGCTAGGCTGTTTGTTTCGCTCACGGGGTAAAGACGCCATCATCATCACTAGTTTGGTTCGATTATCATGTTCTTTTTACCTTCATTATTCAACATTAACATTGATTGTAACGATATGATTTTTGACTAATCATTATATGTGTTATCCTTGTTATTGAATAATTATCATTGTGATTCAATTTTTTTGTTGGATATTTGACCGCCATACTTTGATCATAAGCATGATTAAATACTTGCTAGAGACCACTAGTAAGTGTTTTAAGACAAATACTATGACGCTTGGTTACTGTGACAAACATGACCAAGATTTCGAGTACTCTTACCAATTGACCCGAGACTTAGCAATTATAGGTCAGGACTCGATGACCATTCGGTACTGGTTATTCCAACTAAAATAGGTGTTTGAATCGCGACGTTGATTATGATATAACTAGGATAACACACTTTCTTTCCCTTGCTCACATTTAAAATCAATTTAATACTTGCTATTTATTTTCTTGCAATTTCTTGCACTTCTACAATCAATTATGCTTTCAAAAATTATGACAATTAAAACTTAGATTTTAAACTGCCCTTTAGCACTAGGGACGACCTCGAATTTACTAAATCTACATTACTCGCGACCGGGTTCTGTGCCCGTTAGTGCGTTGTAAACCATAGGTGAAACGAGTTTTATAAATTTAAAACTTGGTAAAAAATATTTAAATAAAAATACGCATTACCTACTTTGTTTTGTTTGTTTAACATTAAATGAAATCCTGAAGTTATATGTTTCGCTTATGGACAAGAGAGTTCAAATGTTATGTAACTTTTATGCTCCACATTCATGCTTTGCTACTGTAACTTTTTATGTAAATTATCATATATACTAAAAGCCATTACAAAAACGACAAAATGTGTTGTCTTTTTGTCATTGGGCTACTCTTAGCCGCTTTCTCCAACCCACAAAATTATTTATCGACTGAAATTCATAACACAAGATTGTTTACACTGGAATCTTCATCTATCTTATTTGATAACGTTAGATCATTCTAGAGCTCCTTCTACACCCACCTCCATCATCACCCGGATTAGTTTATCTTGCTTTTGTTTTTATATGCTTAATTCTACATTATTGCTTTATTGATTTTACTTTACATTATTGCTTTACTGATTTTACTTTTAGGGTTTAAATTGGGCGGCTTTAGCATTGTATTTGATTCAAGTGTTGATATATCAAGGTTTGTCAAGTTTTTATTTCTCTTGGAGCTTTAATGAAATTATATGTTTTAATAGGTGTTTAGGTGAAAAAGGTTTCATTTAATTAGGTTGTTTTGTTGGTAGGTTTGTGATTTGGGATTTTTTTTGTTGTTGTAATTTGAGGCTATGGATTAGGCAAAAGCTTGATATATGATTTTATCAGATATGTAGACGTCTTCCGAAGGGAGTTCAACTGATATGTAGACGTCTATGCCTTCCTCTTTACGGATTCATACTGACTCATCTATGCTTGTGACAATGGGGAACGCCTTTGTTTTGAAACTCAACGGTGTAGAGCATTATGACAAAAAAAGGAATAAGTTAATACTCCCTCCGTCCCACTTTAATTGTCCTCCAACAAAAAAGTTCATTTTAAGATAGATTCAATGTATCTGGACGCTTATTTATTAAAATGACAAGTTTACCCTATTAAATGCAATAAATATCGCAATTACTTTCCTTTACAAAAATGAATGAGATGGGTAAAATTGTAAATTTAATAAATATAAACATCTTAATTAAGACAGTGGATAAGATTTTGGAACAAACTAAAATAGTAATGAGGACGATTAAAATAGGACGGATGGAGTAAGTATTAGTATGAAAAGGGGGTTAACCTTGATGAAACTTATACGAACTGAGCGGGTTAGTTTGAAAATTCAAGAAGAGTACATGCTACAGTCTTTCCAAATGGTTGCACGTCGCTCAAGTTATTTATGAACTGATGAATTTTCATTCCAAATAGTACTCCATAGTTAATTATGACCAAGTGATGTGCTTTTATCAGATATTCATAGTGTCTCACTTTTATCGAAAAGCTATGAAGTTAAACAATGAAAGTTTATATAACACCCCCATTTTGATACATATAGCAGCGGAAGCTAATCTGGGGTGTTATTTCATAGTACAACAGTCATAATCATAGAAAATGACTCAAAAGAGACGTTTTAAAAAGATAAGTTATCATTCATTTATTCATCATAGTTTTTATAAAAGAGAGGTCCCAAAATCTAGTAACAAAAGTTTTGAATGATAACAGTTTAGCCATCTTCAAGTTTGTTCCACTCCGTGCCATAAGTTGCTCAATTACCTGAGATAAACATGCTAAAAAGTTAACATAATGGTTGAGTGAAATTCATAGGTTTGAGTAAAGTAGTTTGAATACAAGTTCAATAGTGGGTTACGTTGTTATACACCCATAGTTTGTAAAACATTATTATTGCTTTAAGCTCATGACACCGAAGCCTTAGGTTAATCAATAACCACAAGTAATTGCCCCAACGGGTGTCTTTGCCAAACACCCGCATAAGTTATTCAAATGATGTGCTATTGGTTACCAACAGTATAGGTACACCAACGGGGAAGTCCAATCCCAAATAGATCTATTCACATTATTCGCGCTTACCCTGACGAGTAATTAACGGTTCATGATAATGGGGTCTTAATGGCAAAAGTAGGTACTTAGGCAATAATGAATCAGGATAGCATACAGAAAAATACTTGCATTCATGATTTAAGCATGTATCTCCCTCACGGGTTTATGAAATATTAAAGAGATTTAAAAGTGAGGCTATGAACTCACCTTAATAGTATAGGGAAATCTGATTGATGGCAAAAGTATATGAAATGAAAGTAACGGCTTCGTCACACAACCTGGGTAATATGTCAAGTCTTAGTTTGATTGAATATGTTTTATGTCATAATGAAATATCATCTTTGATTGAATTTTATTATGGCAATATTGTATCACTGTTCGGGCCATCATAATGCAGAGGTCATGTAGTAAACGTTTGAGGAGCCAGGACACTTTAAATCGTAAATCCAGTAAACTTGTCAAAACATATACCCAAATGAAACCCCTCACATGAAGCTCCCTAGTAACGTGATACATTAAGATTTCATGTTGCTTCAAAAGCTAGTTGATGATAAATTACGTTAATTATTTAACGTAATTGATTTTAGAAACGTAGATCGATGATTAATAACGATAAATGTATCGAGTTTTAATAATATCAAGTTTTATAATATTTTTATAATTTATAAAAATATAATATTTTATTAAGAATATCAAATTGGTAAGATATACCCTTGAATTATAATTAATTAACAAACTAGTCCTTTCAAAATATAAAGTATATAAAATAATCCCTTAACTTTGAGACTTGGCAAAAATAACCCTTGGAGTTATAACTTTTATAAAATGACATTTTCAACCCTTGTACTTGTTATTTTCCAAAATTTACAATATATATCCCTATGCATGAAAAACGTATCGTTTTTAGTCCAAAATCCATAATAATGATATTTTTCAATATAGAAAGTAATTTTCAGGTTATTAGTATAAGCTAAAATATGATGTTTTAACGTAATGAACGTTTAAAATAACGTTTTGTTAAGCTAGAAATCAAAACGGGTCGAATTAGGGTTTTAAAATGAAAACGTGTAATTTTTAAGCTTCAAGCTTTTAAGACTTAATAAAATACTTATATTATTGTTATATAAGCTTATTAGTATAGATTATAATAACATTTTCCAAGTTTAGCTTATAGATTAAACGAAAACATGAAATTAGGATTTCACGTGTTCGGTTTGGATCAAAAATGAAAAACGAGTGGATTTTTAAGCTACAAGCTTTTAACAAAAGTATATTTATGATCATATGAATATTATAAGAGTATTGAAACAGAAATGGAATTTATAGAACCTGAGTTTGAGCTTAATGATTTGAAAATGGGTCAAAATGATTCTTTAGCACTCGTACGCCTAGAATAACAACTTCGGGGCTTCGTTTCTTGATTTATTTGCTTTGTTTCTGCTCTTGGGACTTCACTTGTTGCTCTTGATCAGCTTAGAACTCCATTGATGGAAAGATAGAAAGATTTGAGGTGTGAGTTTGAATGAATGGGGTGTGTCCCCTTTTATAGTGTTCGAATGACCTTGGAGGGCAAGGAAACTTAGTGACCAAGTTTAAGACAGGTATGGTATGACTAAGAGAGGCTAGGGGTGACATGTAGAGGCTATGAGGTGAGTCTTGTAAGCTAGAAGACTAGCTATGAAAGGTGTATGGTGGTGGTGTATGCCGCGGAGAAGAACAAGCAAACAAGGAGGTGACAAAGCAACTTGGGGAGCAAGTGTTGATTTGAGGTGCTTGTAAATAGCTTGTAGATGAAGAAGCTTAGTCATGGAGGATCTTGTGTGCTTGGTTGCATTTAAAATGTGTAGAAAACAAGTAAAATGGATCGCGGGTTAGTTTTAGGCACGGGTTACGGTTTTTGGTTTTGTTTTCGTGTGTAATGGAGTAATAAGGATGGATTATGAAATGTGATGGTTGAGCTTATTTAAATGTGTGCTTAATAACTTGTACCTTGAGCTTTTAAGGACTTGTACATTGATTTAGAGGGAAAGTAAGATTCAAATATTGTGTATTAATACTTGTACACATGCTTTAAAGATTTATACATTCATTTTATATGTATACATTACATACACTTAGGATTTTGATGTAAATGTTAGTGTTTAATGCTTGTTTTGAGATAATGCTTTGAAAGACCACACCCAACTCACTCCATCACAAAATTTCAGTTAAATGGATAATGTACTTGGTAAAAATGATATTAAGATATTGAATTGACATTTTAAGAGGTTTACATGATGAAAACATAGATATAGATAGCATTGATAAAGGTTGCGTGAGCTCGTTTACTTTAGAGATGCAAGTTACATTACATAATGAGATAAAGCAAAAAATTTCCCTGTAAAAGGTGGTATATATATAATAGATGGATAGTACAGTGCATCTAATTTAATAGATGGATAATTACATTGATGAAAATTGCGGGTTGTTATAGTCCTCCTCCCTTAAAAGATATCTAGTCCCGAGATTTAGTTAGATGTCGGAGTGATTTTTGAAAACTGATGTGGATATTTGGCACGAATTTGATCTTCGCGTTCCCATGTAAATTTTGGTCCTCTTTTAGAGTTCCATCGTACTTTGACTATAAGAATACAACTTTGTTTCAGTTGCTTGACTTCTCGATCCATGATTTCTACGGGTTCTTCTACAAAGTTGAGTTTGTCATCGAGCCGAAGCTCTTTTATTGGAATGACGAGAGATTCATCAGATAAGCATTTCTTTAGATTAGAAACGTGGTAAGTACTGTGTACATTACTAAGCTCTTCAGGAAGCTCTAGTTTGTATTCTACTAGGCCAATTTGTTTAAGAATTTTGAATGGTCCAATGTACCGGGGATTAAGCTTTCCACGTTTTCCAAATCGGATGATTCCTTTACGAGGTGATACTTTCAACATAACACGATCTCCAACTTGAAATTCTAAAGGTCTTCGCCTGACATTGGCGTAACTTCTTTGTCGATCTCTTGCCGCCTGCAAGTGTTGTCGAATGTGCACTATCTTCTCAGTGGTTTCATGGATTATTTCTGGTCCTGTAAGTTGAACATCTCCAACTTCGGCTCAGCAAACAGGTGATCTGCACTTTCAACCATAAAGTGCCTCGAACGGTGTTGCCTTAATGCTGGCATGGTAACTGTTATTGTAGGAAAATTCTACCAATGGTAAGTGTTTTCCCCATCCTTTTCCAAAGTCTATGACACAGGCTCGAAGCATATCTTCGAGTGTTTGAATGGTTCTTTCACTTTGTCCATCAGTTTCGGGATGATATGCCGTACTCATGTCTAATTGAGTACCCAAAGCATTCTGCAAAGATTTCCAGAACCTGGATGTGAAATGATTGTCACGATCCGAGATAATGGATATTGGCACACCATGCCGGGAGACTATTTCTTTGATGTATAACCTTGTAAGGGTTTCCATACTATCTGTCTCTCGGGTAGGAATAAAATGTGCGGATTTGGTAAGGCGATTAACAATAACCCAAATTGTGTTATGTCCGGCTAATGTTCTGGGTAGTTTTGTGACAAAATCCATTGTTATTCTCTCCTATTTCCACATAAGAATCTCTGGTTGTACCAGTAAGCTGGATGGCTTCTGACATTCAGCTTTAACTCTAGAGCATGTCAAACATTTGCCAACGTAATCAGCAATGATTGTTGTGACAACCGTGATTTAACCAGGTTAGTGATGCCTTTAGAAATTGCTAAAAGTCTATTTTGTATGATTTCTGGTGTGCTATGTGTCATATATGTGTGCTATTTGAATAGGTGCATGAAATCATTTTGAGGTATATGGGCATCTCATTTTGATGTTCGGTTGTGTTTGGTAATGAGAATTCCATTTGTTCACGTTTAGTGATAATGGAAAGCAATGGTGTATAGCGTGTAATGCTATGTCAATGATTTGATGATTTAGTGTTAAGCGTTTATGAGGAATGTAGTGTAATGGAAATAAATGGATTGAAATTTGGTTATTTATAGAAGACTTTCTAAATATAGAAAGTGAAATGTGAAATGAAAAGTTATTTTTAGAAAGTTAAGTAATTGTGTTTATGTGAAAAAGTTTGCCCAAATTAGCTTAGGTTTTTATAAAAACTTAAGATAATGAAGATAATTAGTTAATTAATAATAAAATAAAATAAAAATATATATATATATATGAGGGGGAGAACGAAATTGTATAGAAAAATATATAAAAAATTAATTAATTAATAAGGGAGGTGATTTGGATCGGTCATAAAGAAAGAAAAAAAAGGAAACAAATCTGATTACAATTAGGATTCTAGGTAGTATAAATATATGGTCAATAAATCTCTAAATCATTTTTCTCTCCCTTATCCCTTTGTTTCGCCGATCCATCAAGAGAAGAAAAAAAAGATTTTTTTTTATCAAGAACAAGTTTAGGTATGTATCAATTAAGCTTTTGTTTAGTTAATCATTAATTTAATTCATGTAACAAGAGTTATGGTAGATCTAGGGTTTCATGATATTCTATAAATTAAAGTTTATAATTTAATTAAGGTTCTTATTAATCAATTAGATGCGATTTGGTGTAATCGTTAGGGTTTAGATAGCGTTAGAACTTGACTTAGGTTTGAGCAGAATTTAGGGCTGTGTTATTTCGTGAATATCTAGAGGTTAGAAGCATGAATTGATGTGATTCCGGTTTCTATGATGTAGCTCAGAGAGTCTAGTTTCCAGAACATCCGGCCTCAAAATTTTTTAAGGTCGGGAAGTCATTCAAAAGTTGGTTACACCAAATGTGGTCAAAACAGTAAATACAAGTCAGATTTAGGTCAGATTACGAGGTGTAAAACCCCTACTTAAATTCGAATTAGGATTATCCAACCTACAGGAGTTTAGTTCTATGTGTCTATTAAAAATACCCCAAAGTAGAGCTTCTGATTTGGAGTCTAAGTATGGTTTTTAGGTCCAAACTTTTTAGTGTGCGATCAGATCCGAAACTGAGTAGTTAAAAGTTTAATTTTATTTGGGGCACTTAAGAGTGGAAATAAATTAGTGGAAAAATCGTGAGGATAGTAAACACATGATATTGAACCTGTGATTTTTGGTAAAATTTATAAAGGTCAGTAGGTATGGTTTAGAAAATGGTAAAGTGACACTAAAATTCTGCATTTTCGGGTAAATGGTAGAAATTTGAAAAAGTGTATAAACGGATTGGTTAATGACGGGCATGGTGTTCGGGTGACCCATGAGGGTAATTAAACACATTATACATCCATCATATGATTGTTATATGTGCTTAAGCTTTTCGCTTAGTAGCATGTAACACGTGTTGTTTTGTTGTTTAGATTTGTGCTAGTGTTTGTGGAAGCTGCAAAGCAATCAAGTGAGTTTCATAGCCCCTTTTTCTTATTTTTTCTTGGGGTGAAAATAATGCTATGAGTTTAAATATTTTTAGTTGCTGTGATTATGTGTTATGTGGTTATTGTTTTGTGATGTGATACGCTCCATGGCTTTGTGATCAATTGGAGTTGTTTTGAGGTATGTGAGTTCGGTTGGAGAATGGTGTTTTCTACTTAATCAAATCCAACTGAATGGTTGAAATAATACTCAATAATGTGTGGGTCTAGGCCTAAGTATAAGTTCCAGCTGGTAGACTTTTAGGTGCGTAAGTGACGTAATTTGGAGCGGATGAGTACACCTACTTAGTGTTGTGATATAGGATCGGATGGGTACGCCTACCCAGTGTATGGTTGTTATGAATTGTTTTAGTAATCACAGCAATTGTATGAAAGTTTTATATGTGTCTTAAACCTATGACTCTCACCAACATTATGTTGACGTTTAAGCATCATTTTCAGGTGAGCAACATAGGAATAAGATAGAGAGAAGTGGCTAGAAAGAGACTATAGGATGTTGTGGAGATTATTGCTTTATTGTCTTGAATTTTGCATTGTTTGGATTATGAATAAATGTTGCATGTCTTTCTATTGGCGAGAACTTTCGTTTCATCAATAAAGACGCCTTTTGGATTTGGTTAGTTTATGGGTATTGTTATGACACTTTGTGTCTATACTTTGGTTATTTATTGCATGTAGAATTCTCTATATAGACGTCATTGTGTTGTGATGATATCCTTTCTCGTTACGCCTCGCGTTTCCGCATTGGCGAGGTGTGACAGCTCTAACCTCAGAATGTGCTGTGTCACTAGCATCCATAGACTGTGACCAAGCCTCACGAGAAGCTCTAGCCTCACCCTCCATAAGTCTAGCTGTGTGAGCATAGGAGCGCCTATCTCTACGTAGCAAGTTGAGCTGACCGCTCATCAACAATCTATCATCCTGTGCATCATCAAATCGCCCATAGATCTCATTAGTATCCTGCCTAACAGTAGTGACAAAATCTGTCATCCTCTAACCCAACTCTGCCACATCAGTCACTGGTATCTCCTTTGCAATCTCATCTGGATCCACCTAGACGTCAGTAATCCCGTAACCTATCTCCCTATTTGGGTCACGTCTAATCTCGGCATCCAAAGTGCCAACAAAACCATAATCTGCTCTAAAACCTGATGAACACTCCTCAATCTCATATCCGGGACCGAGAGCAATGCATAACCTCTTCCGAGGCAGTAATGTAACCTCAGGAACATCCGCTCTACAGTCAGTAGAGGATAGAAGCAAAGGTGGTGATGAGGTAGGTAATGGTATAGGTAAAAGTGGTGGTGTCCCTGATGGTGGTGTCTCTGATGGTAGTATCTCTGATCGAGGTGTTAAGATGTAGGTGGATGGTGTGGTAGCTCTCATCATGGCCATAGATGCTCTGGTATGTAGAAGTACAATAGGTGGTGGTATTGGTAGTAGATGGGAAGTAGATGGTGACTCAGCTCTCAACCGAATCATAGCAGCTCTGTAGCCTAATGAGTGGGTAGGACTAGCAGGTAGTGGTGAAGGTGATATAGGTAATGGTGATGATACTGGTAGTGGTGGGGATGGTATCTGCGATAGTGGTGATGAGTATGATGTAAGTGGTGATGATGGTGGAGTAGATATGGTAAGTAGTCTATCAACCTCTGCCTCTGACGGGAATGGTATAGGTGTTTGAGCTCGGATAGACATCCTGGCAGTGGTACGATATGCGGGTGGTGGGACGGAGTCAGCCAGAGCTAGGTGCTCCTCCTCTTCATCCTCGTCCTCAGCATCGTCTCCGAAGGACTCCTCCTCCTCCTCATCATCATCTTTGTCAGTGGGGTAATCAGCTGGATCCTCCTCATGATCCTCATCATCCTCCTTCGGATCCTCCTCGGGATCGAACTCAATAATATTACCATTGTGACAAATTAAGCAAGGTGGGCTGAGACATCTAGCAAGCAGTTGCTGCCTCCTTACTGGAAGCACATCATCCTCCTGCGCATAAACTCTGGCGGTATTACCAGTGCTCAGGAACAAAATCTGGTGGAGGAGGCTCCTATATAACGTCCTCTACATAAGCATAAGGGTCCTCTAGCATCATGGGAAGTGCATCGTATCCATGTACAATGACTCCTGGAGATCCTATATCTGACAGATCCTCGAACGGACTAGATACCTTCGTGTAAGTGACCATGGAATCCTCTGAATTGGACATGACAAAATCTGAAAATTAAAAGTAGCTTATATAATTAATATAAGACTCTTATTGTAATATACATAGTATATTATAATGTGTATATCAATCATGAATGCATCTAGTCCTAACCAATGATGCACACAACTAGTGTATTAAATTTCCCGTGAAAGATCCTTTTGTATGAATGCAACATTTTGAAAACGGTTATAGTCCAGCCAAAAACATTTGACCTGGTTTCTCTATAACCTTGTCTCTTGATCACCTAATGCTGTAACACCCAAATTGGGTTGCGTCACGGAATATGGGTCTGGGGTGGTACATCATAGATTTGAGAGTGTTACTTCATAGATCAATAGCACAAGATATATATGAGAACGACCATTTAAAAGTCGTTTAAAACCGATACATTGGATTTAACAAATTGTTTGTTACAAAAGCCCGAAGCTTCACTTGTTCGTTGTTCAAAATACAAAGATTCTAGTCCATAACAAATATTTCCCCAAAATGTAATGCAACCAAATCTTTAATGCATATGACTTCCAAAATAACGACCACCAATGTATCCCTTGTCTTGTACCTCATTGATCTCCTGAGAAAACATGCTTTAAAACGTCAACAATAATGTTGGTGAATTCATAGGTTTGTAAAATGTATAATGTAGGACCACAAGATTTCCCAAGTGTATGATAATGCAACATATGCAAACATCACAAAAATGTAATTACGTTTCCCTAAGCTCATGACACTGAAGCTCGACATAAATGAATTGCAATATAAATTGCCAACATTGCCCGTGATGATGTTCTAACCCGCAACATCCCAAATCCGACATGGTATACGTTCGTTTGTCCAGTGATAGCTAATCACCCGAACGGGGATGTCAATCCCAAATAGATCTATTTATAACATTCGCTCACGACAAGTAATTGACAGTTCATGATAAATGGGCTTAGAGGGTTATCGCTACTTAGGCAAACACGTAATCATAATGTAAAATATCCACTTATGTCCAATTGTAAAACAATGCATGTTTCTCACCCCAAAACTTGTAAATCATTATAAATGTAAAACGTGGGGCTATGAACTCACCTCGAGTAAATGAATCAACAAAAATATCAGATGCGTGAAAAACGTCACATATGTGTCCGAGTGCAACCTAATTAATTATAGGTCGTATAGTACTAAGTACTTTGAATAACTAAGACCATATATAATTCTATATAGCTACATCACCATCTAATTGTATTAGTGAAATAATATTTATAAAGTAAAAATGTTTATAAATATCACTTTAGTAAAAATGGCGTAACTTTCTCGTTTTAAGCCTGTTTCATACGTTCTTTACGTCCACGCTTTCGTATTAAGAAGATTTATCAAAATATTACATTTTAGTATTTTAAGTTGTAGGATATTGGATATCATAACACAAGCCTAGGAATGATGGTTGGCCGATTCTAGAGAGAGAAAATGGGAAGTTCTAGTGAGAGAAAATCACTTAGTGTGTGTTTGTAATACAATGAACAACCAACCCTTCCCATGGCTGGAAAGGGTGTTTAAATACAAGAGTTTAAGTGCCCTAAGTGGGCTATGGAGTGGGCTAACATGTGGGTAAAGACCCGGCCCAACACCATAATTCATACGCTAACGATTAAACTACGAGCTATGTTATTCTAGACAATACAAGGGGTGACCGAGTCTTTTTCGTAAACCTAACAGGGTTTGCATTGTCGACCCTCAGTTGATGCATAACCAGAAACATCGAATGTTGCAATGCTTTGTATTCTCATCAAATCATTCCCCTGTATGAGTAAGAAGTTTGAGGTCAGAACTCAGTAGAACTTCACAAGAATGTAATATGAAACTCGTTTTTAATACCAAGAGAAAATGTGAGAACGAACACGAATAAAAACGGGCAAAACTAAAATTCAAATTAAACGGGCATGGGTCAAATAGGCCTTTTATGAGATACTAACACTAAACTGTATCAATGGATATTTCAAAACTCTAAATTGAATAGTAATCATTTCCGTACCACACTCATATTCATGAAAAGAAATGCAACCTAATTCTACATGATTAAACACTGTGACAATCATTTCCGTTTTATTAACAATAATCCAGGTAAGAAAAAATACACCAACAATATAACTTAAACCATGTTGCAGTTAAAAATCATAAGCGTGATTATTGAGTTTCAAATGAGATAAACTAAAGAAAATATCAAACTAAAACATAGCTAATCAACTAAACATACACCAGCATATTAGTAAAACACTAATATATAAAT